>JAMZAV010011399.1:0-20795 GCA_024449915.1 Sweltsa coloradensis | reverse complement strand
TTTCCTCCAATATACTGTCAGGGAATAGGCGTAGGCCCAGGTAATAGTGACTCCCCAGTGAGTTTTAGGGGGACGTGCTTTAATTCATACCAACAGCGTACAACCAAACCAGCCCGAGGATCAATGTTTTTGGGAAAACGGGTTTTGGGAAAACAAAACTGGTTAGCCAATGAAAAGATCAGATTAAAAACCAAAGGGGGGATTTGATTACTTTGAATTTCCTACTCGGGTTTTCAGTTAAGTCTCTGCTTTGTGGCTGGCGTGCGGGGTTCGGCCTTTTTAAACCCTTTAACCTGATCGTTAATAGAAGTAATCGTCACATTAATATCCCTTTGTCGGGGTATAACCCTGATCCAGTGCTCCTTGGCGTGATGTGGGACCGATCCGGGACCCCTTGGTACTCCTTTTCTTCGTCCGTTTCTCCTTCTTTTGCTACCTTTTCCCGCTTGCTTTTTCCCGTTTTCCGGGAAAAACTCCTTTGACGCGCCTCGCCTTCAGTTTTCCCTTTTTGCTCGTGCCTTCCCGCACTCCCTCTCACTGTGCCCAGGGACGTTTTCCTGTGCACCCCGCCTTTGTGGCGCGGGAGGCACAGGGGGCTTATTACACTTAGTAATTTTCTATCCCCCGATGTCCAGAATTCACTCCCGAATCATTTTTGTCCTGCCACCAGGGACACCTCGATGATGTCACTTCACCCCGGTCCCCCCCCGGGTCCTGATAGCCGCCAAAGAGGCTTAAGCGCCACTTATCTGACTTCCACGTCCTGCCCACCAATCCCAAGCCTCGGGTCTCTCTCACTCTACCGTCATCAATGGAGTGGGGACCACTCCCTCAACACAGGCAAAAGTTTTCCCCCTCGCCAATCAGCATAATCTTTCCCCCAAACTCAGAAAATATTTTATAATAACTTGACCCAATTGAAGTGACGAAACAGCAGCCTTAGCACATTACAAATGACGTCAAACATTTGGTAATGCCCATGTTTTTTATTTCCAACTACAAAAAAATTTGCGCAACTGAGTTTTAACCGAATAATACCCCCAGATATTTGGATAAACTATCCCAATATATGACAAACCGCCCCCCCAGATTAAACCGCCTCGGTTTTCGTGGGAAAACCTCTTTCCAAAAAAAAAAACTTTGACGAAGAAACCCTGTTTACCCCAATGTCATGCTGGCTCGTCCAGAAAAGTTTCAGAACCGATTGCTGACGCTCTTTCTCCGTCAGCATGCCATTTCAGTACACAGTTGTCCATCTTCATCCGGTTTATCCCCCAGGGGGTTCTTCTTCCAAGTCCCGGCCCCCTCGTCTTCAGATGGGAATCCCTACCTGGACCATGGGCCTTTCCCAAAGGTTACCAAAATAGGGTTTGTACCCCCAACCTACCTAATATGAAGTATAAATAGCCGAAAAAAAAATCCCCAATGCATTAACTCCCTCAGACTATTAGGATTACACAAAAAACTATTTTTTTAAAAACAGTGGGGCCCATCCTAATTCAAAACAGCCTGAAGGCTAGAACCTATCTGCCCCGCGAAACAAGCCTCTGAAAAATCAAACCTATTTTAACACAAACCAGAGCAAATCTAAAAAAAAACACAAATACTAACGGGAAATTACTTGTTTGTGTAAATTAAACCAAAAAACAACAAATATTATTAAAGAGTCATTGTCATTACAAAAAAACAAATAAAATTGATTCGAAAACCTCCTTTGAAATTTCCATTTAATTTGAAGTCAGTAAACAGTTGTCCCCGCATACAGTTGAACGCCCAGCTGACAATTCCCAGCAGTCGTCCTTGTCTCCTCGGTTGGCCACGGGACACAATCCCGCATCAGCTTTTTTTCATACCGTGAGTCAGACTCGTGCCGTGTCACTGTAACGTAACAAACACCAGAAACGGCAACAACTCATGGTCTCAAAAGCACCACAATTACAAACAGCTGACGTATTAAATAATTTATTTACACATGAAAAGAATGTCGTAAAACAATCAAGAAAGCATTTTTAAATCCAATTTTATTGATTTAAGTTATTCAATGAACCAAAACTAATGAAACAAACGACACCTCTAACTCTAATTTTCAAAAATTTAATTTATCTAAAATACACATTAACCATTTATCTGTTCAAAAAAAAAATTCAACAAACAATGAAAACAATTTATTTTATTCAGCATAATGTAGTATTTTTCAGGCAACCACCCAGAAACAAGCGTTTCTTGCCCGGAGGTGGTAACTTAACAAAACAAAAATAAAAATTACTAGCTCAAAAAAATGCGGAAGAAACACTAAACCCAATTAAAAAAATTAAGAAAAAAAATTAATATTAATTAATTAATTATGAATTAAAATTTAAATTTAATTAGTTTGGTCAATGAATTTAAAAGAAAACCTGAAAAACAAACTTAAATTTAAGAGTAGGATCAAAATGGATCTATCTACTAAATCATAAGATTAGTAAAATGAGTTTCCATTTTAAAAATAATTATGATCATAAAAAAAAACAATTACATTAATTGTTAAACAGCCTGCCTACCTATGGATCCAATTCTACACAAGTTCTAAATACCCTTGGCTAATCCACCTCCCTAATTACATTTCTTTTTACCCTCCAAAATTTCATAAAAAATAATAAAATTGATAGTGAATTTTAATTAAAAGAATGATTTAATTTAGAATAATGAATTGGTGTACTTCATCGTTTTACTGCGCATGAACGGTCGCGAGTTCGATTCTCCTAGCTCCGTTTACTCAGCTGTAGACGATGACCATTTGTAGCCCGGGAATTTACAAACTGGTTCGTCATGAGTGGGAAAACAGATGCGCGCGCCCTCGGATGCTCGCCTACCGTTCAGTTTCACCCTTTAGCACACGAACACTTCCCAAATTTCCGATCCCTGATTTTGAAATGTTTGATTTATGAAATGCACTCAGTATTAATTGACTACTGTTGATATTTAGTGTTCACTTAACTTTTTTCCAAACGATGATTGATGAAATTACACTCGACGAATTAATTAGTGATGTGATATTTGATGTATCAATTGACTGTTCACAACGGACGATTGACAATTACAAATCGGCGAATTAATTAGTTTATGTATTTGATGTACCACTTAACTGTTCCAAACGATGATTGACAAATTTTCACTCGGGCGAATTAATAGTGATGGTGATATTAGTGTAATTCGGAAAATAAAAACAAAAGATACGAATACAAAAGCCTTTCAAAACGAATTTAAAAGAAAAAATCACTTTTCACTTTCACCCAAACTCACAAACATTTCTTCCTACGAGGCACAGGAAGCCAAAAACAAAGCTAAGTCCGACACCATCCCGACCAGTCGGGAGGTAGGTCCTCGCCCAAACTAAATCTGCTAATTAATCGTACCCGCGCAGTGCGTGCCACGACACCACCGACACTCTTTACAACCCTCTCCACTCACTTCTCCTGCTATCCATCTCGGAGGGTTCCCTTAAAGACTTTAAACCCCACCTTTCCAGGTCACGTGATAATACGTCACGGCTTGTATGACCAAACTAGTTTCAAGGTAAAAACTCGCCCTCAGCCCCCTTTGGCCTAGAAGCTCGATTTTCTTAGAGTGATGCTATTCTATTCCCCGAACCAATCAATGGTAGAATTCTTAGTATCTGCAGGCTTCGAGAACAAATCGAAACTCGGGCTGCCCGAAAATATGAAAACTTTCATGCGGATGATTCAGATGGTAAGTTCAAAAATACACTATGTTGACAATATTAGTGAACTTCAAACATTAATTACTCCTAATACCAATGAAATGACTTGAATAAAAAACATTCTCTTATTTTACCCGTCTTTAATGTATTGATGTACTTTTCTAATTGAAAAAACAGACTGTAAATGGCTTAATTAGCTTGATTAGCTATCATTAATTTTTTGCTAATTTCGAGTTCATATTCGTAATTACAATTTAATCATTATGATTACTGATGATTTTAGGGATGCATCCCAGTGATATAAACATGTTTGATTCGATGAATATTAATAAGGTTATTAGATTAATGAATAAAATTTGCATGTCATTTTACCAATATCATAGATATACACATAAAAAATAAACTATGAGAGCCTTGGAACCTTTACAGTATTAAACCCAAATCCATAACAAAAATCCCCTTTTACTGCCTCATTATTTCAATATCCAAAATGTCCAAAATAAAAAAAAAGAAAGAAAAATAAATTTTTCTTCTTTAAAAACTTTTTAAAAATGTTTATTACATTTTACATCAAACCATAATTTAAATTTCCCAAAAGGTGGGGGGGAAAAAAAAAGAATTATTCAACAAACTATTCTTTCCCGTACGTTGCCTACTCCTTTTAAACCCAAACCCAGCAACTAAATTTATGCCCCTCAAAGAAAATCAAAAATAAGGGTTTCCATCCCCTCATTAACCAAAAACTTTACCCAAAGTGTACTAGCAGTACGAGAATAAACCTAATTTCCAATGCTTTCTGTATTAGTAAAGGGCTGAGTAACCCCTCCCCCTATCAAAAAAATTAACCCTAGCATTCAGGAAAACCCCAAAAACCCAAACCCACCCGAAGATCCAAACCCCATCCCAAACCCCACCGAAAAAACCGGGGGTTTAGCTACCCCCCCGATTCCCAATCAACCACCCAGGGCCCCGGTTACCGAAAAAAAACCCCGGGAGTCAGCACACAGTGCATTTCCCCGGACATCCGGAATGTAGAGGGAAAACCCCCCCCCGGGTCACCCAAGTCCACGTGTGTTACCAAAACCCCCACTTTATGCCCAAAAACCCCAGGTTTCAAGTTAAACCCACTAAAAATTTGACATCCCGCGGCCATTAGGTTGGATTTTGGGCCCCTAAAATCACAGTTTTCTGTCCCAATTAAAAAAACCCCAACCCAAAAATACTACCCCTTTTACCTAAAACACGCCCAGGTAAACTAACAAACCCAAGCACAAAACAACATTAAAAACGAAAAATGCGGGTGTGAAAAAGAATCGAACCCAAGCCCCTTTGGGGAAATTTGGCACTGGTATCCCCCAAAATATGGTTTTCCACAGATATGAACCCATTTATTCACCTAGAATATATTTATTTTGTGGGTTTTTAAAACCAAACAAAAAAACCCTTTTATGCCCCCTGGGCATAACAGAACAACTAGATTACCAAAAAAACAGGGGTGGAAAACTACTTTAAATTTTCCAGGCCTAATATAGTAAAATTCCCCCCCGAAAAAAAGCCCTTTTTTACCACAGCTATATAAATATAAATTTAAACATACCCAATTTTCTTTAATTCCGTCAAAAAATGAACCTCATTTGAAACCGGAAAACCCCCGGGACACCGCCAAAAAATTTAAACCCCAATTTTTTCTGCCCCGCTTTTCCCATTCGGAACGCACAACACACAACCCCACACTGAGCCATTAAAAACTGAACACAGGCCAGTTTTCCCAATCCAAATTTTATTTTCCTAGAAAACTTTAAAAAAAGCGAAACCTCATAATTAGACCAAAGGTCTCCGATTTATTTTCCCCAAAACTTTTTCCCAGACTAACGCTTTTTTCCCGTCGTCTCGCCCCCTACGAACCCGAAAACCAGAAAACAAAAATATTTAAGTACCCCCCCCCCCCGGAAAAAACCAAACAAGCGGCCCCCCAGCTAGGATTTTCCTAAAAAAAAGTACAAATACTACATCCACCAAACCTTGCGCTTTCTAAAAATCTACACAAAAAAATTTCTCCCTTTAAAAAAAACTTAAAGTGTCCCCTTTGGGACATTTTTTTTATAAAACTGGGTACTTTCTTCCAGCGAAAGACGATTTCAGAACCCCAAGCGTACCGTGTTTTTAAATTCAAAAACCAAGTTTCAATCTAAAACCGAAGGAAACCTTATCCACAATTCAGATTCAGCCGCCCGCCTGGAACCCACGAGGCCGCTCCCCGGCCGTGCGGGAAATTTTAACCCAGATATCATTGAAACTCGCAGCCAAATTCGAACTCAACAAAGTAACTAAAATTTTATTGAAACCGAAAGAATACAAAAATTTTACAAACCCAGGGCTTCTTCCTGTCACGTTAATATTTCCTAACTTTAAAATACAATTTTCCCAAAATACTAGCCTTTAACTCTACAAGTTTAAACGGAGGGGCCTCCAAACCGGGGCCCCACTGTTTGCCCAAATTACACCCAAGCTAACATAAACATCCCAACTTTAAAAAAAACCCAAATTAGAAATAAAAAACCTATTTTTGGGCCCTGTACATTATTCTACAATCCCCAACAACTAAAAAAAAAAAAAGGGGGGACTCCCCCCCTAATTAAAAACAATAAAACACAAGTAGTGAACAAAAACCCCAAGTTTCCAGTGTCCTCAAAAAAAACTACGCCTTTCGCTAAGCACAGACCGGACTCCCCAAAAGAAACTTTCAAAATTCTCTTTCGAAAAAGACCCAAAAAACCCACATCCTTTTTCCTGTTTAAAGCAATCCTCACAAATTTAAAATACTCCCGGGCCCAAAAAAAAAAAAAACGCCAAGAAATACTTTTCCTAAGCCCCTTTCCCCCCAACCCCAAAACCTTTCGCCGAAAAATTAAAATATAGGCCTAAAAAAACTGTACAACGCCAAACATTATTACCTAAAAAATTCCTTTTAAACTATGTCATATTTTTTTACCATATCAAAATTAAACATTAAGTAACCAGAGTTCTCGTAAAATATACAAAAAAATTTCTCATATTCTAATTCAAAAAAACTACATTATCTACACGCCAAATTTAAAATGCTTTTAAACACAAATATTTTTTTTTTTTTTACTTTTTTATATAACTTAAGCAAAAGATGGAAACTTTCAACCAGGGCGGGACAGCCTCCATTGGCTTCAAGGGAACCCCTGGGGATCATCTCTTTACCCCGGAAAAACCAAAACGACTTTATGACCAATTTTTTGCCTATGTCATCATAAAAAACTTCCCAAAAAAATTCATATCTACATTTTGGGGAACCCCCTTCGTGCCCGACAAGCCTCGAGACACAAATTTGAAAAGACGGGGAAACTAACCCCCGGCCGCACCCCGCCCCCCCGGCAGTTTTCATTTCCCGCCGTCCGCCCCGTCTGTCTGCCCGGGCTTCTGTCTAGCGCCAGCCACGCTTTTCCCGTCCCCCGTACTGTCGTATTCGCGAAATTTCCCTTTACCGAGCCTCTCAGGACCCCCCCCCTAACATAGGCTCCCCTGGGCCGGGAAAGCTACCCCGCGTTTCCTTTTCGTAGACTATTCTCGCGCCAAAAACAACGAGCCATTACTCACCGCTCAGCTCCAAAAACAGACCACCCAAAAATAATTAAAATTTACGGCAGGGACTTACAAAAAAGCATCTGTACGCTCGCCTTCCCTTGAGGTTTGTTCTATTTCCAAAAACGATAAAAAATTATTTACATTCAAAATACACCCCCGGGCCCTTGTACCAAACCTAACGAAAGCCCGCACACTCTTATTTAAATTACAGCTCTTTTTTGGGGACACACTTTTCACCACAGCACCCCTTCCTGCATACAGCCAATTTGAAAGGGTCTCCAAGGTTTGAGGCGGGGACACATTCACTAGGGTTCCCCTCTTTTAATTATTATAGAGTTAAGTTTTAATTCGTAATTAAGACCCAAGAAAGCTTTCTCAAAATATCTAAATGGACCCCCTCCAAAAATTTAAAAAATAAATTTATCACCACCCCAAAAACCCGTTTTGGGGGTTTTATAAAGTTTAAAACAAAGTCACCGGGCCTTTAAAAAATCAAGTTGCCTCCCGAGAGCTTCATACCGCAATTTCTGTTTCCGTTGTCCCCGCCTTTAATTTCCTGCGCCTTCGCCATTGCTTCCGTCATTTGGCAATCCTTACGGACGTTTCCCCTCCCCCACGTGGGGATCAGGATCCATCCCAAGGCATTCCCGAAAAGGCAGGGTGGTTTTTTCCTCCCAACAAAAACCCAAAAGGGGTGTCTAGTAGAGGCCCTGTTGGGAAAACATTTTTGGGGAAACGGGGCAGGGGGGACAAACTCGTAAAAATTTAAATTTTTTTTTTGTCTTTCCACGTACGGGGGACAAACATCTTTAGCGATTGGGGGAATTGTCCCGTTCACACAAGACCCAAAAAGGGGGCGCAGGTTGTAGCTCGTCCCCAAATTCAGGCCTTTAACCCCAATTTTTTCCAAAAAACCCTCTGTCACCAAAGGGATTTCTGAACTGAACCTAGGGTGAAAAAAAGATAAATTTCGGGGCCCCGATCTTAAATAACGTCCTCCACTAGAAAATCCGCAATTGTCACGGCAGGGGCCGTTTACCAGGGCTTTTGCAAACCCCACTCGTGGAGTACTCCCCGCTGTGACAAAAAATTTTTTTATTACGTGGTTTCCCTTTAAGGGGCCCCAATAATCAATTTTGAAAAAGGCGGCCAAAAGGGAACCCATGGGGAACCGACTGAAGAAACCCTGCCGGCCTCATTTTTCGGATTTTTCCCAGACGACTTTTTTCACAGTTTTGTACAAAACCCCCGTTATATCTCTTACATCCCCCGGGCAATAGTACTTCGCTTTATCTTACAAATATTCTTACTCTTTAAAAAGGTCCGCCCCCCCCTTGGGGCCCATGCTTTCTCATTAGAAATCTGCGCTTAAACTATCGGGTTAAACTAAAGTTTAAAGTGGACCATTGGGGAAAAAAGTTTTTCTATAAAAAACCCCCCAAATTCCTCTAGTCCATAGCTTCGCGTTTTGTTTTGCTTTTTTTCTTGGGGGTGTCGCCGAGTTAGGATTTTCATAGCTGGGGATTAACTCCAAAAGATAAACACATCCCCCTTTTAAATTTCCAAATTATCCTGAACCCCAGAGCCGTCGTCTTATCTTTTAGATCCTGCGCCAATCCCGCTGTTCCTTAATCCTCGGGGATCTTTCCTCAAACAAACAGTGGGCGTCCGTGTGTTTTTCCCCCAAACCCCTTTTTAAAGGGAAACCCTTTCAAAAAAAAATCCAGCGGGGAAAAATTTTTTCCACCTAGCCCCAACCTCCCAAAGAAATTGTTTAGTTTTTTCCCCAAAAGATAAAAAAGGGCAGGATCGCTAATCACGTCAAATTTCCCGCCTTTAAAAAAGTGCCTAAAAGAATTTTTATCCCAAACCAAATTTCCAAAAATTCCCCAAATTTAGTAATTCCAACTGCGCTTCTGCTCCCTTTAAAAAACCCTTTAGCTAGCGGATTGGATGCCAAAGAACCATCAAAATTTTGATATAGAGGAAAAAATTATAAAATAAAAAAAATCCTGGGGCATGTACTTTCATTCATTATGACGGGGCGTTTGGCAAAGTTTTTTTGGGTACGATTATGATTTTGGTTTTTTTGGGATTTTTTTACATATGACAAAATTTAGCATGTTTACCTTTTTTCGATTTTAAAGTCTACAAAAATATCGACCTTGGCAATTTTTTTTCATGACCAAAGATTTTAAAAACAATTTAACCTTTTTTTTAACCGTATTTTAAAATTCATACTAGGGGTTTAAATTAATATCTTGGGGGGCGAAAAATCTTTGCTGTTGAAGCGCCCCAAAACTATAAAACTTTAAAACTTTAAAAACCCTACCCGACTTATTGGAAATAGGGTCAAATTAAATTAAACGGGGCCCCGGTTTTTTTTCACCCCAAAAAACCCCCGGTAAAAAATGTGAAATTTTTGGGGATTTGGGGGTTTTTTGGGGAAATATTTGCAGTATGTTCTTTTTCTCAAATTTTTAAAACTAAAAAGTTGGCTAATTTTTCGATTGGAGATTTTTCTAAACCCAAACTTTTTGGGGTTGGGGTCTATGCAAAAGGTACTTTATCTAGTTTCTCTGCATCCTCCAAAAAACCATAAAATTCCAAATTTGGGGTCTTTCTTTACTCTGGTTTTCATAATCCTTTTTAAAAAGATTTTAATCAATTTTTCTCCCACAGGGAAAAAAATTGGGGGGGTTTTTTTTGGTTTTTTTGTTTTTTTTCCCCCCACCAAAAAAAACTTTTAAATGTTCAAACACGTTTTTTGTGAAACTTTTAGGGCCCCTTTAATTTACTTAAGAGGAAATCGCTTTAGGCTAGGCCAGGGTTCCCGATTTTTTTTTTCGGGTTTTTTTTTTTTAACGATTTTTTTTTTTTTAAAAAAAATAAAGTAAAACGGGGCTAAATTTTATTTATTTTTATATTCTAGACTGGGGCATTATAGGCCCACAATTTTTATCTGCAAAACCCTTTTTTTTGGTTTTAATTTTTTGGTGCTTAGGCCTAACAAAAACGGGTAAAAATAAAATAAAAAATTGGAGGGGTGTAAACATAGCTAGCCTGGTTGCCTAGGCATATCTACCAATTTAGGCAAAATTATTATTCAATGGTTAGAGTAGCTTCCAGTCACAGATGTGAACGATTTAGTATCGTCAGCCGTTTCCACATCAGAGATAAGGAGTGAGGAGTGACTAATTGTGTTAGTGATCTCACAGTTGTGCCATGAAGCAATAAATGTTTAAATGATGATTGCGATACTTTGTCCAAGTAACTCGCCCTGAGAGTATCCAAACATAAAATTAGTAAAATTATTGCTGCAACTTTCTATAAAACCGTCTGCATCAACTACATCAAGCCACATAGGTTTGTTAATACCCGAATTAAAGCAGGGAATGTAGGCATATTTGCATTATCATTCATTTAAATAAGGAGAATCAAAGGTAATGCATGATGAGTTTAAAAGTAACTCCACAACACATTTTCTAATTACTGTGGTCATTGTTTAAATCTACTGTAGAACCTATTTCACAAAACAAGGTATGAAGTCACTGAGGTTTTGTCCTTATAACTCATTCGTTTGAAATAGTGCACAGGCTTCGAGTCAGCACTGGTAATCATCGCATTTGAATCTAATGTTATGTTTGCCATTGTTCACTGTACTGGCTCTGCAATAGCCAAGCCGACAATCTGCTCCCAGGTGCTTGATCCATAGCAAAACAGGCAGACAGACTCCAGCTTTGGAGTGGAATTCCACCACATTTCCTGTAAACATGCTCGAGGAAGTGTCTTTGCAAACCATGTCTCCTAAAGACAAGACTTTCTTTTGATTTTTTCAACATAAATTACTTTTGCAGATTTAATAATATGGACAAATCATTCAGCTGTTGCTTGGGCTGTAACCATTAATATATTCGACTGTTTCAGGTCAATGGTGAATATAACAGTCGACGGATTGATCAATGCAATGGGGAAGTATAATAAGATGAACTGGAGAGCTCTTGGTCGTCGTCGGGGATTTCCCCTTCCCTATTGACTACCTCCCCGACGGCGACGACAATGACAACACGGACGGACGATGACACATACGGAGACGCCCACAACGTGGGGGAAACTCTGCCCTCCCCATACTCCAGTAGCTTGTTCTGGCCAGCACAGGCCTGTCCACTTATTGTCCCCGCGCGTCTCCCCTTACGTTCCACCCCTCGAAAAGAAGTATTCATGGTGGTAACTCACACTAATGGCGTATTCCATTGGCCGCACTAGTGCGCACTGAGTGCGATCGTCATGTTCCATTGGGAATTTGAGTTCGCTTACGTCAATTTTCGCGTGTTCCTTTGGACGCACTGCACTCGGCAGTGCAAAAAAACCTGCACTGACGCACTGGCTTAAAGGGTCAGTGCGAAAAATCGGTGCAAAATTTGACGGGGGACATTTGTATTTGTTTTTGAATATGGAACCGACAGCAGCAATGAAAAGATTTGTTATCAAAATTGCAAACTAAAACGAAGTAAAAATACAATTTTTAGGTTTCAAAATTTACGATTCGTTAATTAGCAGCTATTCTGACAATGAGTAGGGTAGGCCCCTATGTATGTAGTTATTATAGGTAGGCCTAGAGCTAGGGCTTTGGGTTTATACGCACCTTTTAAAACCCAAAAGGCTACCCCTAGATTTGGGCCTAGGCTGGCCTAGAGCTGGGGTTTTGGGGTTTGTAATGCTCATTATATCCCCAAAAGGCTAGGCCCTAGAGCGGGGCCTAGGCTTATACCCCCGTGTACCCAAAATCATGTATGCCAAAGAAAGGGCCCTGGGGGGCCTAGTCTAAATTTTTGTTTTTTTAGTTTTAAGTTTAATAAAGTTCTTGTTGTGGGCCCCTTTTGATCCAGTTACTATTCTTAGTCCATGCTTTGATAAGGTATTTTATTGCACTTTTTTTTTACTCCCATCAGCTGATCACGTCGGGAAAGGACGCCTTTTTCACGATTTGCACATTTTTCGTATTCCTTTGGGGAACTGCACTGACAGGCGCACTGCTTTGCACCGGGGCGGTGCTATGTCGTTTTTGCACTCGTCGAGTGGCACTGATGCATGCCAAGGGAAATCCCATTAAAAAATTTTTTAAATCTTGAGGCCGAATTTTTTTGGGTGTTAAACCCCTAAAAATACAAATACAAATACTGGACCAAATCCCCAAAAACCACAGAACAAATTTGTTATGTTAATAAAAATTAAAAATGTAAAAAACCCAAGGCGACCTTCTACCTTAGCTTAAGAAAATTGTAAACTCTGGTGACAGATTATAGTTTGGGTAATGTGGGAGTGCAGCCCTACAGTTTCTAAAACAACATCCAGCGTTCAAAGTCGAATAGTTCTTAATTTTTGGATGGGGGGCACATTGAGGGGGATTTGGGCCTGGTTCTGACCTGCACAGGCCCTTTCCCACCCTTGTCCCCCCGCGTCATCCCTTACGTCCCCACCTTCGCTCGATTAGCCAGTTGCTAAAAATGAGACGTTAAACATATCCAATCAAATAAAAAATGGTGGATGATAAGCCCCAAATTCCAACTCGCAACCTCTCGTAGTTTGGGCCCGTGATTAGAGGAGTTTTTCTCCCCGAAAATAATGGGGACTCTGGGTTCGCGGGGAACTTTCCCTTCCCTTTGATACACCCCAAAAGGCAAAAACAAAGACAACAAAGGACGGATAACACAGACGGGACGACCACGACGTGGGGGATTCCCTGCCCTCCCCCTATGTTGTGGCTGGTTCTGACCAGCACATGCCTGTCCGACCCTTGTCCCATCGCGTCATCCCTTACGTCCCTCTGCCTGTCCACCCCTTGTCCCCTCGCGTCATCCCTTACGTCCCTCCCGCCGTCAAATTCCAACTCGACACCTTCTCGCGTTTGGCCCGTGAATAGGGGAGTTTTTCTCCCTGAAACTAATAACGAGCTCTGGGTAGTCGTCGGGCAACCCCTTCCCTTTGACTACCTCCCCGAAGGCGACGACAAAGACAACACGGACGGATGATGACACAGACGGAGACGACCACGACGTGGGGGAACCCCTGCCTTCCCCATATGCTTGTGGCGGGTTTTCTGCCCGCACATGCCTGTCTACCCTTGTCCCCCCGCGTCATCCCTTACGTCCCTCCCTTCGTCTCGATTAGCCAAGTTGCATAAATATGAGACGTTAAGCAATATCCAATTAAAAATTAAGCAAAACATTATCTCTTCACAATACTCCGGTTCCCATCATTGGTGAACACTTCGTCTGAACGTAGGAGATAGGAAACGAGTCATTGATCAACACTTACCTTAACTTAAGGTGTTCGACTTTAGCTATTGTTCGGGTTCTATTGAAGTCAATCCGGTAGTGTTCTTGTTTCGCATGTTGAGCGAGTGATGACGTTTCTCCTTGTTCGACTCGTCGTGACGCCTAGGGGTCCACTCCTTGTTCCCCCGCGTCTCCCTTACGACCCTCCTTTCATCTCGATTAGTTAAGTTGTAAAAATATGAGACGTTAAGCAATATCCAATTAAAAATTAAGCAAAACATTATCTCTTCACAATACTCCGGTTTTCCCATCGTTGGTGAACACTTCGTCTGAACGTAGGAGATAGGAAACGAGTCATTGATCAACACTTACCTTAACTTAAGGTGTTCGACTTTAGCTATTGTTCGGGTTCTATTGAAGTCAATCCGGTAGTGTTCTTGTTTCGCATGTTGAGCGAGTGATGACGTTTCTCCTTGTTCAGTCGTGACGCCTTGGGGTCCACTTCTTGTCCCCCCGCGTCTCCCTTACGTCCCACTCTCCGTCTCGATTAGCCAAGTTGCATAAATATGAGACGTTAAGCAATATCCAATTAAAAATTAAGCAAAACATTATCTCTTCACAATACTCCGGTTCCCATCGTTGGTGAACACTTCGTCTGAACGTAGGAGATAGGAAACTTGTCATTGATCAACACTTACCTTAACTTAAGGTGTTCGACTTTAGCTATTGTTCGGGTTCTATTGAAGTCAATCCGGTAGTGTTCTTGTTTCGCATGTTGAGCGAGTGATGACGTTTCTCCTTGTTCGACTCGTCGTGACGCCTTGGGTCCACTTCTTGTCCCCCCGCGTCTCCCTTACGTCCCTCCCTTCGTCTCGATTAGCCAAGTTGCATAAATATGAGACGTAAAGCAATATCAAAAAAAAATAAGCAATATCCAATTAAAAATTAAGCAAAACATTATCTCTTCACAATACTCCGGTTCCCATCGTTGGTGAACACTTCGTCTGAACGTAGGAGATAGGAAACTTGTCATTGATCAACACTTACCTTAACTTAAGGTGTTCGACTTTAGCTATTGTTCGGGTTCTATTGAAGTCAATCCGGTAGTGTTCTTGTTTCGCATGTTGAGCGAGTGATGACGTTTCTCCTTGTTCGACTCGTCGTGACGCCTAGGGGTCCACTTCTTGTCCCCCCGCGTCTCCCTTACGTCCCCACCCTTCATCTCGATTAGTTAAGTTGCATAAATATGAGACGTTAAGCAATATCCAATCAATTTATGCCAATGGTGGCATGTTAGAGAGTTATTAGAGGTCCTTAAGGTTCTACTTATAAAAATTGTTTTGTTTTCACCTTTATTTGCATATTTCTTACTTCAATACTTGCTAGTAAAATGGAAGAACGATTGTAAAAGATAAGTCCTCGCTGTTTTTTGGTTGTTTTTAAATCTTAGTAACAATATAAAGCTAATTATTATTTACTTATTCTTTAAACTCGACGACGAGCACACACGGAATGCAGTTAATTGATATATTTTCTTATTTTAGGATCTGTCTACATTTAACACCCAAAGAATTAACTCAAATTATAGATCTGTCCAGTTCAAAATCGCTTATTCTATATTGTTTCGTTAACACTATTTTTGGTTCATAATTTTATAATTTATGTTAATAGTGAACGAGCCTTATCTACCATCCTATTAAATTCTCTTAAATATAGAAAAAAAATATGATAAACAAATCACAATGCAATATTCAATATCACCTACCCGGTTGAAACGCCCTAGTTACTCAGACTTCCGTTAATTTATGGTGTGCATTATCGTGAAATCATGTTAAGCAATATAAAAAAAAGTATTTATCATGAAATAACAGTGTATCAACTAGGATTTTACACTAAAATGGGTGTTGTCAACAAGAAATTTGATATTGACTTGATAAAACAGACTTATAAAATATCTCTAAGACGCAAATAATATTCACTGTTAAAACGACCTAAAACTACTCCTAACTTACTAAATCAATAAAAGTGTCTTAATATGCAAACAAATCGAGACACAAAGTGTATCCCTTTATTATTTTTATATATTTTTTTTTCACAGAACCTCAATTTTATTAATTTAGAAATGTTTGTTAAATTTGAGCTTAATCAAAACATTATTTCCCATGAAAATCGCAATTTTACGCTTTTTTCGTTTTTTAAAAATTACGCTCATCCAACAACGCGCCCGAAAAAGCGTTTGCGAAGCTTCCTTGATAGTAGGAAGCTATTAGTCGTGTACTCAACTATTGCTCAGTCAATTATGCAATATGGTATTCTAGGTTGAGGTGGGGCTGGTAAAAGTATGATCGATTCACTAATGGTAATTCAAAGAATAATTGTGAAAGTTATTCTGGAAAAGCCGGGTACTTACCCGACTGATTTAATATTTTCTTATACTAGGAAAACGCTTAAGTCCCGCCGCGTTGTTGGATGAGCGTATATGGTGCATTGAGCTGCCATGTGTTACGCGGATTTTCTGTTGTTCTGTGAAAAAATCATTACTTAGTCGAAGAATTTTTTATTAAATTAAATTTAATAAAAAATTAACTTTATTTTTTTAATTAAATTAAATTAAATAAAAAAGTTACTTAATTTTTTTAATTAATCATAATTTTTAAAAAAAGAAAAAAATCGTAAAATTGGAATTTTTATAAGAAATAATTATTCGATTGCGCTCAAATTTAACACGAATATATAAATTTATGAAATTAAGTTCTGTGAAAAATCATTACAAAAGAATAAAGCATGTAGGTGTTATAAATCAAGAATTGTTTTAAAAAAGAAAAAAACCCGTAAATTTCGATTTTCATGAGAAATAATTTTTCGATTACGCTCAAATTTCACACAAATATCTTAATTCAATAAAATTAAGGTTCTGTGAAAAATCATTACAATCGGATAAAGTATGTAGGTGTTATAAGTCGAAGAATTTTTTTTTCAATCGAAAAAAATCGTAAATTGCGATTTTTATGAGAAAAATTTCCCGATTGCGCTCAAAAACGTGGCAGTTCTAAGTTCAGAGATTTCGAAGGCCTCCATAAAATTTCATCGCAATTGGAGTATCGGTTTAGCCGAATCGTGCTGACAAACACACAAAATACAGAAAAAAAAGAAAGAAAAAAAAAACATTCCGGATTTTTTTCTCCAGTGTAGTGAAATGGAATCTTCGCTTCGCTCGCTACGCTCGCTACGCTCATCCAATAAGGATGCTAGTAGTCAGGGAAATAAGCGGAAAAATTAGGCAAAAACTTATACAAGCAACAAACTTTACCGTGGGATAGGTACAAGTAATACAATAATTTTTTGTGGTGGCCCCAAATTTTTGTCTCCATAGCGTCCTCCAGTGAGATCTGAATTTTGACTTAACAATATTTTTTTTACTAAGTTTCTGGGCGATTTATGACTTTATTCTAATATACATATTGGTATGGATACTGTTTTACACACTGAAAAAAAAATGATTTATAAAAAACAAAATGACGTCCAATTGAATTTTGAGACATCAATATTTTGTCTGTGGTTTAAAGACGAACTATTATAGATACGGGATCAATATTTTACACAGTGATGTACAAGACGATAACAATCGGCTTTAGGGGCGGATCCAAAATATCGTCCCCATATCATGACCACCAGTGACATTTTACGTATTCAACATAAATTGTGCTATGACTCAATTTAAAGGGATTTATGGCTGAAACATAAGAAAACAACCACTACCTAACCTATATTTTATTTTGGTAATAAAAAAAAATTAGGAAATAATATTGTGACGTGCCACTCAGCTCAGTTGGAGAAGGGGCGTGGGCGGCTTCGAGTCTCGTAGTGGTTCGCACAACGTAATAAACTAAATAACAGTGTGACCAGACGGAAAAATTGGCGCCACGTTCTTCCCTGAAATGTATAACACAAGCAAGCCAACAGGAAGAACGAAGGAGTCGGACAAACCTCGAATGAAAAAGAAGTTAGAGAAAAAATATGACCTTGGTTTATTTTAAAGATTGAACAAGGATACAAAAGAAACAAAATATAATGTGACAATTCCCAAGTAGGATAGAATAATACAGCCGTACGAATCCCGGCCGAGTAGCGTGGTTGGCCACATGGGATTACATACTAGAGCACAAGGGAAATCTATAAAATATCAAACAAAGAAAAGCTTAGACTATACTTAAAGTCAGGTCACAAGTTACAGGTTATGCTTATAAGTTACAAAGGTTGAAGGTTACCAAATCACAACTTGGCAGTTAGTGAATCAGCAATAGCCTGATTACAATGATACCGGTGTTCATGAGCAAGATAAAATAGTTCACACATCAGCACAAATATTAACATAGTAGGCTCATTCCAAAAGAAAGGTTGAGGTAGACCCTCGTATTAAACTGAATTAATACCTAACATTACTTTAGAATAGAACACCTACAAAAATGTTCTTATATGCCACATCGGCACAATTGGTTCACCTTGAACACACAAGTTAGTTCCGCCACGGAAAGAAATATAGCATCAGTGAGATTTACACAAAATAGCGTTGAGGTAGACCCTCGTATTAAACTGAATTAATATCTAACGTTACTTGATAACCTCCTTGCTACATACCAGTGTTTCACATTAGAACAAATATCTATCACCTTACATTCCTGGCAATGAACACCTTACTATAATAAATATCTGCCATATGGGCTAGATGACACTTTGAAAACACTTGGCCTATAGCCTGAATATAACTAGGCCTTGTCCTTGACAAGGATGGCTAGGGCATGTACACATGGCACTTATAGCCCCAACATTTAATTACAAAAGACTGCTGTCAAATTAGCTAGCCTGACATTTATCGGAACAAACGTGTTTCATCCAACCTTAATGAGGTGTTGAGGTTGACCATGCCTCTAGAGGTTGGGTAATTTCAATATTCTACTCAGGAGCCTAAATGGTCAATGTCTGAAGAACAAATCACAGCATAACACGGGAAGAAGTAGATTAAGTATTGAAAACCTGAGTAGGCCTAGGCCTAATCTTCAGCTCCAAGCAAAAGTTGACGCCTAGGGCCCCGCTGGGATCCTACGTCCACAAGATGGCGGAATGACAACGCCCCTTCCACACATTAGGGCCTAGGGTTCAAGAGGCGACCAAGGAAAAGTCCTGCATAGCCTTCACGTGTTTCACGTTGGTGCTGTCCCGTGCCTATTGATTGAGGCCTGAAGGTCCCAGTCCCATGCCTAATCCCTGTTAAATATGCAAAAACAACAACGTGCTAAGATTGGATCTTAAACAAACCACTAGGCTAGCCAAGGCACTAGACCAAGTTTCAACAAGCAAAAAGAAATCAGAGAAACAAACGATAACTCACCAACAGTATGGGAAGATATTACAACTACATCAGTAGTAAAACGTAGTCGTCTCGCAGAAATCGCCAAACCATGACAGGAATGCAGACAAAAGTGCCGACCGAGAAATTTGCTCAGCTACTTATCGAGTCGCTGTCAGCTGTGTCGCTCTGACGGCAAGGTAAGCCAACCACACAGATAGAAAGTCACCAGGGTAGAGACAGTGTCACCAACCGCAGAAAACACGCGCGAGAATTCAAACCAAAATGAACGTCAATGCCCACTTACAACTCGGGAACGGCGGGGAACCAAGACAAACATAGTTGTGTGTTAAATTAGTGTAATGTTATAATGGTTTGTGGAGTGTGGCTGCTACACACACGTACCTTGTAGGCGTACCGCCCCTCTGGCGAGACGTCCAGCCGGATCCTTGGGATTGTTTAGCCAAAGCAAAGAGTGGTGATCGGTGATCACGGTGAAATGTGAACCTTCTATGTAGGACGGTATCGTTCCACAGCCCACAACACAGCCAAACACTCTTTTTCTGTAACCGAGAATTTTTGTTCAGACTTGGATAAGGCCCTGCTACCATAAGCGATGACATGCTCACCATCATCAAACTCCTGAGAAGAACACAACCAATCCCGAGATCCGACGCATCTGCCTTGAATAACAAAAGGTTTCTCAAAGTTTGGACAAGAAAAACAGGGGCATTAACAAGACACTGTTTCAATAAGCAGAAAGACCGTTCTGCCTCTTCGGTCCATGACCACCTCGCGTTCTTCTTCAGAAAATTATTCAGCGGTGCTACCTTAGTCGCAAAATCTTGTATGAAACGCCTGTACCATGAGGACATACCCAGGAACTGACGGACTTCTTTAACCTTGGTAGGACGTGGGAAGTTGATGATGGCTGTGACTTTATCCGGGTCGACATGGAGTCCACTATTGTCTATGACATATCCTAAATATTTCAACTCCGAGCGAACAAACTGACATTTTTTCCAAGTTTAATTGGAGTTAAGCTTTACGCAAACGGCGGAAGATCTCTTCTAATATTTCCATATGTTTCTGGAAAGTTGGAGTTGCCACAATGATATCATCCAATAAACAAAAACATACGGTTCCAGCTCAGTCCAAGGACTCGATCAATCAACCGTTGCCAAGTAGCTGCACTATTATGCAAACCGAAAGGCATCCTCTTAAATTGAAATAAACCTCGACCTGGCACCGTGAATGCAGTCTTCTCTCTGCTACCCTTCTCCATTGGAATCTGCCAAAACGCGTTCTTGATATCAAGAGAGGACAGTACGGCATTCGCGAAGCCTGTCTAAATCGTCGATACAAAAGGAAGAGGATAGGCATCTTCTTGCTGACTTCGTTCTCTTTCCGGAAGTGAACCACGAAACGATAACTGCGAGACGGTTTCTTAACCAGGAGAATAGGCGAGCTCCATGGGCTGCTTGAAGGTTCGACAACATCGTCTCGAAGCATATTATCAAGTTCTGAATGAATTTCCTTCAAGACAACCGAGAGACGGGATAGTATCGCTGCTTGATGGGCAAAGCCTGTCCTGTATCAATGCGATGTTCAATGAGGGAAGTAGCTGTGCCAAAAGGTTCTGCTTTACATACTTTTCTAAAAGACAATTAAGACGATCTTCCTGTTCTGAGTTAAATTATCCCTCGCCTCAACTTGATGTTCGATTCACTCAGCTTCTCAGAAAAAGACACGTTCTCACAAGCTCGTACAAGTTTCATCTGCGACCAGAGTCATACCTAAACGAGGCTTCTTCACGCTGGGACTACAATCACTAGGTAACACAATACTACGATCCACG
>JAMZAV010011398.1:0-20322 GCA_024449915.1 Sweltsa coloradensis | reverse complement strand
ATTTTTAAAGGATACCCCCCAAAATGTTTTTCATTAAAAAAAAGTTTTTTTCCCCTTCGAAAGGTTGGTTTTTAAATTTTCTTTAAAATAAATTTTTTAAAACCTTTTTAGTTCAAATTGGTTTTTCCCTAAAAATTTTAAAAATTTTGTCTTGAAAACTGTTGTAAATATTTTAATTTAAATGCTAGATGTCTCATCATTTAAAATAGGCATTTTAATAAGGAAAAGTAGCAATTCATTTCAGTTCAAAATAGACGATAGTCACAAGCTAGGCCCTTAAAGATTGAATTAAAAAGTATTTAATTTTGAAGGTTATTAATTGTTATTATCACTTAAAATGTTTACTACTAATATTAATTATGTTACAAATTCAATATTCAACAAGTAAAACTAATTAGCCCACAAACTTGATAACTGTTTTCCCAAAACATTACATCTTTCTCCAAGGACTGAAACAAGAATTAAAACGACTATCTAAAAAAAAAAAAAAAAAAAAAAAAAAAAAAAAAAAAAAAAAAAAAAAAAAAAAAAAAAAAAAAAAAAAAAAAAAAAAAAAAAAAAAAAAAAAAAAAAAAATAGGCACTTTTCCCCGGAATTTTTTTTTTTGAATAGCTAAAATTTCAAATGTAAATAAAAAAAAACTTTTTTAAAAAATTTTTTTTTACATTTTTTGAACTTTTTAATTTCTTTTTTTTATAGAAAAAATTTAAAACCATTTTTATAAAAAATTACATAATCAATTGCGTTTTGAAACCCTTTGGGACCGTACATTACCTTTATTAAATTTAAACTGATATTCCCTTTACTAATTTAAAATAAACGTTATAAAATTTTCACTGCACAGCTCTCACACGCGAACTTAAATAACATTACACAAGTTAATTAATTGTTTTTGTATTAAAAAACGCTTGCTCATCCAATTTCATAATAACTTTTTTATCGACTTTGTTGGTGATGTTTATGTTAGCTATATTTATAGACAGCATAGGCGAAACGCCCCGAGACTGTTCGACAGGTCCAGGTTCGATATCCACTCGGAATCCTGATGGGTTTAAAAAAAGTGATTAATTCATGTTCAAAAACCCTTTGAAATTCGAATCACAACTATCAGAAAAATTCTTATTACATTTTTAAATCTTAAGGGGGGAATTAAATTTTGGGATTTTTGCCAAAATTAAAATTTTTTATTTTAATTTAAAAAAATCTGTAAAATTTGGAAAAATTTTTGGTTTTTAGTTTTTTTTTTAAAAAAAAACAAAATCCCGATTTGGGGAATTTTTAAAAAAAGGTAATTTTTCCCCCCCCCCAAAAAAATTTTCTTTGAAAATAAAAGGGAAACCAATGAATAACAGAAAATTTTTAACAAAAAAGTAAATGTTTAAAGAAAGATTTTGGGGGGGGAAAAAAAAAAAACTTAAAATTTTTCTTTATAAAATTTAATTAACCCAATAAATTCTCCCTTTTTAAAAAAAATGTTAACCCTTTCCTTTAAAAAAATTTTCCCTAATTTTAAATAAAAATAACATTTTTCCCCTGATAAACGAAACTAAAGCTTAATAATAATTGATGAATTCCGATTTCATGCCCAAACCGGCACTCCCCAAAAAAATTACGAAAATAGTTTGAAGCTTTCATCATATTCTGGGCTGAGAGTCCCCTTCAGGCACTTCCACCATTTAGAAAAAGAAAGGAATTTTTATGGTAATTTTTGTCTTAAAAAAACAGTCGCCCCCCCCCCCCCCCCCCCCCCCCCTTTTTTTTTTTTTTTTTTTTTTTTTTTTTTTTATTTTTATGCCAAAAAATTTTGAAAATTTTTAATTTTTACTTTTGGGTTTGCCCGGCCCTTGGGGGTAGGAAAGGGGCTTTTTTTAAATTTTTAAACCCCAAATAATTGGGAAGGGGGTACGAACTTTTCCTTGTTTTGTATCCAAAATTTTCCAAAATTTTTGGTTTAAAAAAAAAAAATAGAAAATACCCCCCAAAAAACCCCGATTTTTGGGGGTTTGGGGCCACCAACTTTCTAAAATTAATTATTTTTCCTTTTTAAATTTCGTAAAGGAATTAAAGCCAAACCCCCAAAAGTAAAATTTAAAAAAAGAATTGTAGAAAATACGGTGAAAGGGGTTTTAAATTTTTTAATTTAACTTTGGGTTTTTTTCACCAAGGGGGGAAAATTACCCAATTTCATTGCAGGTTTTACTAAGGGTTTTTTAAAAAAAAACCCGGCAGGGAACTTTTTAAAATTTTTTAATAAATGGGGTTTTTTAATTTTTTTGGGAGTGTTACGGGTTGTTCCGGGTTTACGAAATTAAATATTTTTTTGGGGGGGGGGGGGGGGGGGGGGAATAAATAAAAAAAAAAAAATTTAGACCCTTTAAAAAAAAAAAATTTAAATTTTTATTTTTCAAAAAAGGTTAAAAAAGCTAAAAATTTTTTTTTTTTTTTAAAATTTTTAATATTTAATAAAATTTTTAAAAACATTTTTACTTAATTGGAAAAGAAAATTTTTTAAAAATGGTAAATTTAGGGGGAAAAAAATTAAATTGAATTTAAAATACATTATTTTTTTTTAAAAAGTTATTATTATTAATTTGTTTGTAGGTAAAGGTTTTTTTTTTTTTTTTTTTTTTTTTTTTTTTTTTTTTTTATTCCCTTTAATATAGGTTTTTATTTATTTTTTTTTTAAAATAAAAAAAATAAATTTTGGGGGTTTTTTTTTTTTGGGGGGGTTTTGGTTTTTTTTTTTTTTTTTATTAAAAATTAAATTTTTTTTAAAATCGGGGGGTTTTTTTTTATTTTAAAAAAATGTTTTATATTTTTTTTTTAATATTTTTTTTTTTTTTTTCTTTTTTTATAATTTTTTTTTTTTTTTTTTTTTGTTTTTTAAATTTTTGAATTTGTATCCCCAAATGGTTTTTTTTGGTTTTTGGTTTGTTATTGTTTGAAATTTGGTAATGTTTTTATTGGGGGTTTCCCCTGGGGAATTTTTTTTTTTTTTTTTGGGGTTTTTTTTTTTTTTTTTATTTTGTTGGGGGTTTGTTTGGTGTTAAATGTTTTTTTTTTTTTTTGGGGCATTTATTAAATATTTCAGAGTCAAAATTTATAAAATTTATTGGACAAAAATTTATTTTGCATCAAATGAAAATACATTTCGGGAAAAAGTGGTAATATTATACGGTGGAATAAATTAAATACATTGAATTTGAAATATTTTTCATTACCGGTGTCGTATTTCAAAGTTGATTCATTATTAAATTTGTTTGTAGTGTATGTATGTTGAACATCCTTTTTATAAACAAAATATAGTAATCAAAAATACATAAAATTCCCCAGACTTCTTAGTTTCAATCTATGCATGATTCGACGTATCTAATGATTAGTTGTTTTTTAGTTATTATTCTTTTAAACAGGTAAGCACAAAAAGTCAAATTGTAGAAATAGGGGTCTTTAAAAATAAACTGTAGATGGAGAGAGAATCTTATCGGTTATTCCATAATTTTGTTATATTCACCTCAAAAAATTCCCAAAAAAACTTGTTGGTGTGTAAATAACGTAGGACGAAGTTTTGACTCATGGCATTAACCGGGAATAACATAACATGTTTATAAATTTTTATGAACTAAATATAAATTATTATAAATTAAAAATCTTACAAATTGTATTATAATATCCAAATATATTATTTTTAAATTTCCCCAAAAATAAGTTTGGTCTGTGAATAACTATTATGTAGAAGTCTTGACTCATAGCAACAACACAAATAACAGAACATGCTAATGATAGGCAACCTCATCTTTGCGATTTTATGTGTAGATGCAGTGTATATGTACATATATACACGCGAAATGAGATGTCTGAAATCAGTTAGGGGTAAACCTCAAGTGCACAAGCAAGAGAGGCGTGAAGCGAATCTTTCTAAAAAGAAGATTCCTGAGGTTTCCTTGGTTTCCCTTAAACCCAGAATGAGTTTAAGACCTTGCAAGGAGTTGAATTGAAGATGCTGCTAGGAGGAGGTAGACTGAGGGAGAGAGGAAACCATGTCAGGGGAGCGGGGCCACCTGGCTCGCCGCGTGTGCTCGGGGGGGGGGGTGGGGGTGGGTGGGGTGGGGCCGTCTTTGAAACCCCGACGGAGAGTTTCGGCATCGCGACCTGCCGGAATGAAAATTGTATGAGCCACGCGGATTGCCGCAGGGCCGAGAGAAGCAAGGGGCCCCCCCATATCCTATTTTACGCCAAAAACAGACAGTTTTTTACTGCTTTTTCCCTTGTTGTCCTTGGGTTTGGGAAAAATTTGATTCGGGGCATTGAGTTCGCATTCTGGATAATTCATTTCTGACAATATGATAACTCTGAGCTGTATTTGGTTTGAGTTTGGAAAAATAAGTGAACAAAACATAGATCTATACAATAAAATTCTTAGAATTCTATTGGACTCTCAAGCTTACAGAATACACGGGTACCTAATTGTTTGGACTTTTTGTTTTTTAAAACTTGTTCCTAAAATAAATATGCAACTGTTTTACGTACGCACTTTTATTGCAGTGAATAATACACTATTTTTTTGACACAAAGGTAATTTTATGGTGTGTTATTATTCGTGAAACGAGAAGAGAGTTTCGACATCACTTTTGATTTTTGTAAACAGATTATTATTGAATTTGTGTTGATATCAAGCCCCCAAGATAAATATTTTTATTATCACATCAAATAGATGCTTTAAGTGTTGTAAGGTAGAAGGGGGGAAATGTATGACATAACAATAACAAACAGTAGAATATCTTTTCATATTGACATTAAAAAATATTTATTTTATATTAAATAAATGTTGAATTTCCAACAACCTCCCATCACTTGAAGTTGTATAAGCTACATGTTTAACACGTAAATAAACAGAATGCACGAAATAAAGGACTGGAAATCACGGTGGAAGCAGCGATAAAAAAAAAAGTCGATCATATACAAAACACACGATTGGGATTTTTTTTTGGTTCCCGTTGATTTTAATAATAATACTAACAATAGATTACAGATGTGCAATTGTTTTCAATATTTCTTGATTTATGTTTTCTATAACAC
Source organism: Sweltsa coloradensis (assembly GCA_024449915.1). Taxonomy (NCBI): domain Eukaryota; kingdom Metazoa; phylum Arthropoda; class Insecta; order Plecoptera; family Chloroperlidae; genus Sweltsa; species Sweltsa coloradensis. Next base: position 15,246 of record JAMZAV010011398.1, on the reverse strand, counting down.
GTGGTTCTATTTTCTTACAATGTGACACCTATTGCAAAAACCCACGACCTAATTGAATTCGTTTTTTATTTCATAAAGGAAAGTTCATCAATTTAAACAAATCATTATTGATATCTGAAGATTTCATTTTTTCATTATTCATTTCCAATGAAAATAATTTTTTAAATGACAAGTATATTTTAGTGGTGATTTGTCACAAGTGGAATGTGCATGCGGGGGTTTTTAAATTTTTTACTTGTACGCTTTCAAAATACAGTTATACGATTTATTGTAATGCACGCCATTACCTACTGTGCGGGAAAGTAATGGCAACTGCCCGTTTGGATTGTAGGCCTATACATTTCTATATACGAGAAGGCATATAACCTAGTTCTAGTATATCAACTCAAACAATGAACCGTGTATAACATATGCCGCATGTACCTACACTTTTGGTGTCACTTTACTCTCTGCCCACTCAACTCCCAAGTGATGGGCGTCAGTGTGGGATGTCACACACAAGTGCATTGTTGGCATGGCTTTCATCGCCGACAAATCAAGTTGTTAGAATTATAGTAAATCTGCGAGACTTAACTTAAACAATTGTATACTACGGGTATCAATAAAATGTGCTTAAATCTAAAACACATTTAGACTCGATAGGCACGCGTGCACAAAATATTATGATTTATGTAACAATTTGCAGTTTTATTTTATTTAATCAAAATCATGTTGATGTATTTCTATTTGAATTTATTTCAGTTTTCTGCCTTGGATGAAATTTTTATGTTGAGCTAAAATCAACTGTTTTTAAATAATCATTTTAATACCTACTTATTTAAACCTAAAAACCCTTTTAAAAATTGAACTAGTTCTAGTTGAACGTTTTGTGGCGAGTGCTAGCCTATTTATTCAATCCCTAGTCATAGTATGTTATTAGCAAACTAGATGTTATACTTAAAAAACAGTGGCGTCTAGTTACTTCGTTTTGACCCATCCAGATGTCTCTTCACTCTTCACGACAGCTTCAATCAGCCAAGCCCAGGATAAAAGGGTCACCACAACACCCCAAACCCTTTTTGACAACCCATCCACATGAACTGAAGCAGATGTCAGCGCTTCGCAGGAGCAAATTGGCCCGCGATTGCCCGTGAAAAGACGAGTTGGTTTACGGTATTTAAATGCAAGCAGGGGGATGAAGTGAGTTCTCGAGGGGTGGGGTGGGTACACACTGGGGTTTGAGTTAATAGAAGAGGGGTGAGCTAAAAAAGGGATGGCCATCATTTTTGTTCGCCATCTTAATCCTAGGCTCGCCTCGATAGGCCATGTGCACACAATATGATTAATAAAACCCAATACAGTTGTAATTTGCATTAATCGAAATCATGTTGTTTTGTTATTTTTATTAGAATTTATTATCAGTGGAATGGTTGTAATGTAAATGTCGAGTTAAATTAACGATGTTTTTTTTAAAGGGATTATTTTAATTTAAACGTTTATTTTCAATTTGAACATACACTGACAAAACTGTTAACTAGATGATAGTTTGTTGGGGTCAACATAACAATGCTAACGGGGATAGCAAACTGTTTTTAACTGTGGCTCATTCTCGTCAATCAAGCTTGATCATCATCATCATAAGTAAACCTAAACCATTTGTGCTCTTATAATTTCAACAATATGAGCATTGAGCACACATCACTCGTTTTAACTCCTGATTATCCCCAGTTATTAGATTTGTGATAAAATGTGTGATCGTTTGTTAAAAACTACTTTTTAGAAAGTGAAATTCTTAATTTTAGGGTGAAATTTTTAGCAACTGATTAAAACGCATGCATTTCGCATATTTTCTCCTCTGTATAAGCTTGCTTCTATGAATCAAGCGTGGCGTCTGTTTAAAAAGGGACGGAAACCATAACTCAGTGGTCACGTTAAATAGTATTTAAATATTCCCCAAGTTTACGTAAGGCTTGATTTGGCACGCAAGCAAGCAGGCAGGCATGGCAGTGCAGGGGCACGGACTGACGGGGTGTATATACAAAAACGATTCGAGTCCCTGGTTTCTTGGACACGCGACGTTTCATGCTGCGTTGTACCAACCACAAACCAATATGAATACGTTATAGGTCTAAGTAATCACAGACGTCCAAGTCACCTCACTTCTATAGAAAGGCAAAACTCAATCGATCAATCATCAATCATCAATCAATTTCAATCGTCGATTGCGTCTATTGGCCTGCAGAGATGGTTTGGTCATTTTGGTATACTTTCCCCCTCCCTGAAAATCAGTTGTGTGATGAGGGGTAGACTCAAAAATACGGATTTATTTATTTATTTATTTTTTATATATATTTAGAACGTACTTGGAAATTTGGAGGGGGCGTAGCGAGCGATATTAGTGAACCCAACACAAATCTGACTAAATTGTGGAAAAAAATCTGGATGATGTTTTTTTTTCTTGGTTCGATTTTGGTTAAATTTTCTGGACACCTTTTAAATTTCTGAACTTGGACTATATCACGTTTTTAAATGCAATGGGTTTTTTTTTCTCAATGCAAATCGCACAGCTCTATAATTATTTTTTTTTATAAAACTTTCTTTGTTTTCTACCTGCTATATGACTACTCCTATATTGAAATGATTTTTTTTTTCCCATAACCTTAAAGCCCTATACCTTAGCGATTTTGAGTCCAATCTAAATAATACTTCTCATGAAATTTTCACTAATAGTATAGTTTAAAACAGATTTAGATTTCCTTGGGAAAAGCATAATATTTATATTATTAACGTTCTCTTAAAAAAAAAAAAAACACTTGTTGGAAAATTGAATTTTCAAGACAGCCTTGTATTGTTGCTTGGTATATCCATAGAGATTAACTGAACTTGCCACTACTTTCAAAAATTATTAAAACGAAACGAAACTAAAAAATAATAATAATATAAAGATGACTCGACTAAATGCCCTAAATACGCTCCTCATCCTTTCAACGTGGTTGTAAAAAGGCTTTCGCGAAAGGGTTTCTGGTTTAGTCTAAGGCATGCCAAAACAAAAATCAGCTCAATAAATAGTATTTTCTATAGTTTACCGACTTTTTGATAAGTTACCAAATAATTTGGTTACATATTCAAAATAACCAAAATATATTATAAACATCATGTGCTTGGTAATGAAAGCTTAGTGAAAGGATTTTATCTAAATCTATTATCTAATCTATTAAAATTGAAAAACAATTTATTAATACGGGTTTGGGGAATAACCCGTTCCACATTTTCTTAATATATCCGACCCAAACGAATGTCCTGGATGTTACTTTAACACCGCATTTATGTTTGTATTCTCCATACCCAAAATTTAATTTATATTCGGTTAGAGGAGCGTAAGCTCCATTACTTGGGCTATTTTAGCAGCTTTGTTTATATATAATGATATATATAAAAAATTATGTTATTTTAGTAAAACCCTTTTATGAAACAGATTTGCAGTATGCTTGAAGTAAGAAAAATTCAAAAAAATTTCATTAGGGTTTCCAACAAATAAAACAAATCATTTCCCATTGCACAATAAATTAACATCTGGGGCTATAGCACATTAAGCTCAGTTACTTGGGTTATTTTGGCTTTCGTTGTATAGCATTTACTTTCAACATGTTATATAAAATTAAATTAATCATTTTGTATTTGTTATTTTAGTAAACCCATTTTATGAAACAAATTTACTATATCATTTTTTAAATAAACAATAAAAGATAAACAATAATCCGTTCCGTTGATGGTTTAGTACAAATAAAAATAATTATTGTGAATCTATAAAAGAAGAAGACTAAAGGCCCAAGTACTGAGATTAAATTTGTTTGATTGACATTGCCATTGCCTCGTATTTATGTGCTTGCTCTATCCGAGCTGATCTAAATTTAATAATTTTATTTGTGTTTATTTCATTGCAAAAATACATTTGAGGCACAAGTTTAAAAAAAAAAGTATTCGTTGAAAAACCACCTTATCACCGAAGTGTTTTGTAACAATAATAATTGAGTGTTCTTATATTAATGTATATCTTTAGACTAGGAAAACGCTTAAGTCCCCCCCGCGTTTTTGGATGAGCGTAATTGGTGCATTGAGCTGCCATGTGTTATATGCGGATTTTTTGTTGTTCTGTGAAAAAATTATTACTAAATCGAAGATTTTTTTTTAATTAAACTAAATTAAAAAAAAATTTAAACTTTTATTTTTTTATTTTTATTAATCGTAATTTAAAAAGAAAAAATCGAAAAAATTGTAATTTTCATAAGAAATAATTATTTAATTGCCGCTCAAATTTTTACATAAATATTTTAAATTTCAAAAAATTAAGGTTCTGTTTTAAAAATCATTACAATAGGATAAAGCATGTAGTGATCATAAGTCTAAGAAATTGTTTTAAAAAGAAATAAACTGTAAAATTTCGATTTTCATGAGAAAAAATTTTTCGATTGCGCTCAAATTTACACGAATATCTTAATTCATAAATTAAGGTTCTGTGAAAGATCATTATAATCGGATTAAGCATGTAGGTGTTAAAAGTCGAAGAAATTTTTTAAAAATCGAAAAAAAAAATCGTAAAATTGCGATTTTCATGGAAATAATTTTTCGATTGCGCTAAAAAAACCGGCAGTTCTAATTAAGAGATTTCGAAGACCCCCATAAAAATTTCATCGCAATTGGAGTGTGGGTTTAGCCGGAATCGGGGTTAACAAACACACAATAATACATACAGAAAAAAAAACATTCCGGTTTTTTTTCTCCAGTGTAGTGAAAGGGAATCTTCGCTTCGCTCGCTACGCTCACCCAAAAAATATGAATGATGGGTTTATGGGAAATTATCAGTCATTCGTTTACGGACAATGTATATCACAACATAACAAAAATTTGTAGAAATACAGCCAAACCTTACACACTCAAAAGAAATGAGATCTAAAAAAAGGGCCAAGTCATCTCCCCTTCCCAATTTGCGCATTCTTAATTCATAAACGTACAGTGTCCCATAACAGCATCCTCGAAAAGCTTGGCAAAAATAGAATTTGCGATTATTAATTTAAACGTAATAGTTCATCCAAGTTCTTTTTTTAATTAATTTAAACGTAATAACATGCAAATTTTATTTTGCCAAGCTTTTCGAGGATGCCTGTTATGGGACACTGTACGTTTATGAATTTTAAGAATGCGCAAATGTGGAAGGGTAGATGAGCTTGGCCCTTTTTTTAGATCTCATTTCTTTTGAGTGTGTAAGGTTTGGCTGTATTTCTACAAGTTTTTGTTATGTGTGTGATCATTACTTTTTCAAGGTACATTGCAAAATTATTTGTTAAAATATAATAATTTTATCAAAGTTGATTTAATTTCTATGGTATTAGCAATAACAATAGGATGTAAAATATCTAGACCCGGATTCATGTACATCCTGGGTATAGTTGGATAACCATGGTATAACGGGCGGTATAAGGACTGGTTAAGTCTAGGCAACTCACATCCCAAATTAAAACTTTCCCAGCTACAACAAGCGCACAAATAATGTTATTTTACACCTTTCACTGCATCCACAGCCATGTAAATCAACAGATTATCAAAAAAAACATTGAAAATTTGCACAGTTTTTGTTTTCGTTTTTATATAAGCTTAGTGACAGGAGTTTTGCGTGAGATCATTGAAAGAAAAGAATAGGTGTTTTTATTTTCCCTACAATTTTGTATAGCCTAGGTGGACAATCATACTATTGTTTATCTGCATTAGGCTTTTAGTAATCAAAACTAGTTATTTGTGCGGGAAGTGTGTCAGAACAAGGTTGTGCTGGCCTAGGGGTTGGCTAGGCTTGCAAACATGTAATGTAAGTATTTAATTTATCTAGTCATATAGCCTAATGGAAAATTTAGACCTACACTGTTGTATTTTAAAAAATTTTCTACATCTGGGCCTAGGCCAGGGACGGTTTCCGATATGTTTTTTTGGGGAGTATAATGACAACTTTTCTCGTTTCACACATAGAAGCAAAATTTAAAAAGTCCGCCATTTGTTTTCGTATCGCACTTTCCCGCCCAGCTCTGCTTTACCGTCAAAAAAGTGTCAAGTAACTATAGTTACTTGTTGATTGTATGCCTAGTGTATAAGGCTTATTTTAAAACCTTTATTTTGGGAAACCTTTCCCGCAAACTTTTTCAACTTTTTGTTTCAAAAGAGACTATATTACTAAACCTTTAATGTCCATGTAAAATATGAACATTTTAGCCCCCCCCGTCTGGTCAGAATGCGGGGCCGATTGAAACTGACGGATTAGATAGTAGTAGTAGCAGCAGTAGCAGTAGTAGCTAACATCCTTAAAATGATTTTTTGATTTCATTAGCATGTTTCAAGCCATTTTTTCACCAAGAAGGAATGGTTTTTACCCCAATAGAATTTGGCATGTGTAGTCAGGTACCTAAATCCTCTCAAATTTGATAGTTTTCAAGTCCACGTCACGTTACATGACGGCTGGGTAACACCTCGAAATCACCCCCCAACTCTGCTGCTGTATAAGGTGCTTGGGGTGTGAGCGTGCCGCGGCTTGGCTGCGGCGCCCTAACGGGCACCTAGATTAACTCTGGGAGGATATTAATAAGAATAGATTTATCACATGGTTATTTATTAATATTTAAAATTTAAAAATAAAATAACTTAAATTACTTTTTAAATTTAAATTTTCATTTACACTTTGTTAGCAAAACAAAGTTTAGTGCACCAATGCTCAAAGCACCAAATAACTCGTTCCCCATTTCTTTTTTCACCAATACTCCTTTACTGATTTATTTAAAATTATTCAATTACCATTGTTACTCATTAGGTATATCACAACGAGCATAGCCCTTAACATTCCTTCGTAATACTTTTGCATATAACCAAGTATAATCTAGGTTTTAAAATTTTAAAAATACGCAGTAAAATTGATGTAATCCGAGGTAATTAAGAATCAGTTATACCTGGAGCTTGGCTTTTACGGACGGGACGGGGTAGGTAAGGCATGTATGATCGTTCACGTTTTTCCAGTTCGCTCGTCTACTAAATCGGGGTCACCAGATCGGCACTAACCGAACCAGCTGGAAACTGCGCCAGGGCGCGGGAAGAGAGCCCGATAATTATGCGCATGTATAGTCTCGTGTTTTATTGTTGCCCGCCCGCCCCCAAACCGAGGAAAAACGCCGCGGTTTGGGGGAATCAATTGTATTTCTTGTAGATTCAAAACATGTAATAGAGTTGCAAATATTGAAATGCATAGATGGGCAGGGCAGGGGCCAGGGGGAGCTATAAAAGCCATTATCGCCGCCAACCACCCCAAAGACGCTTAGGGCAGGGCTACAATGTGCGCAAGTTCCCACGAAACGGTATAAAATATCAATTAAAACGAACATTCATTTATTTCAATTTGACGATTAAAAAAATAAAATTGAAAATGTCTGCAAGTCAATTAAACACTGGATAGCCCGCTTGTATATAGTCGATGGTTAAATGTTTTGATGAAATGAAATAAAAAGCGTTTTTTTCCAGAACTGGGCTCCAGGCTAGAAATAAAATGTATTTGATTGAAATAAATGGTATTTACAATAATAATTGAATATGGCCGTAGGCTAGTCTTGCACGAACCCAAAATATATCCGGTGATGGTTTCCTCTTATGCTGGAAACAAAAATGTATATTGTGTTTTGATAAACAATTACGATCAGCTCGAGGGTTTAAAAATATTCAATATAAATATATTTCATTATATATACACGGTAAAACAGCGATGGTCACATATTCCTTTTGGCTGGTCTACGGTTTTGACAGTTGGTGAAATCATATTTCAATTTGAGTAACCGATAAGAGGTAAAAGTACGTGTTTCTCGACGAACTCTAAATCGGGAGGTCGCCAGGTCGATATCCGCCTCCAGCAATCGTGACTGAAGATTTCCTAAGGGTTTTTTTCAATCAAAATGCGCGTCCTTGGGTAGAATCTCCAAGCACGGGCACGCACCCATAATAAGGATCAAAATACTTACAACAGATTGTCGAAGAGGAACACACAAATATAATCTTATCTTGCATTCAAATCCTTGGTGTCATGTACGAAAAAAAAATTTTTTTTTTTAAAATGCGATCCCCACCTAAACCACAAAGGTCACCAAAAAAACATTCTGCATCATCCTTGTTGAAGACTTGAAGTACAAAGTAAATAAAACGCATGTCAATAACTAGGAGTCGTGTTCTGTTTGTATCGCGAGACGTGACTCACGCACAGACGGATGGACAGAAAAGTGATGCCTGCTGGGCCCGTGTATTCTCTCCGGAGTATTCTTAGATATAGCAGGAGGAATAAGTCTTATAAAGGTTTTTATACTAAAGTATTAACATAAAGTTCCAAACTTTTACGGGGCGAAACTCCACTTTATGCGTCACCTTTCTTACTGTCCGACTGTACATGTCATCTCATCTCGAGATGAAAATCGAACATGACCTATCGATTGACGTGAGTTTTTTAGTTAACATTATTTCCTCAAAAAGGATGTACAGAATGGTTTCAATGATCCTATATAAAAGCTTTGGGGGGGTATTTCACTCAAAAAGGGGATATTTTCGAACCCGGCGCCTCCACCACCCCCACCGAAAAAGATCAACGCTGGGATTTTGCTCCAAATTTTAGGTACTCCATATCCGTGCTGGTTTATATCTTTCTTTTTGCAAAATGTAATTGGATGAGTGGAGTTTATATTTTAATTTTATAACTGTTTCCCAATGCACATTTTATAAGTTTGTTAAGTCTTTAATTGCTTGTTCACTAGATACTGTTTAATTGTTATTGTTTCAGTTGTTTGTATGCTTGGCACTTGTGGATCTGAAGGGTAAATAAAAAAAAACTGAATTTAGTCTCGAAATAAAAATCTAATTCGTATTTGATCAGTGGTTAATATAATATGTATACACAAACTGTTTTGTAGATTTAAAAATCATAAGCTCCCAAAACCAACAAGTTGTTGATAGGAAGTATATTTTTGGTTATGGAGAGGCTTTTTTTATAACGGCGGAAAAGCTTTATCTCAACTTGTGTTCGAATACCAGTACAGGCTACGCTAAATATATTTACGTATAATTGTGATGGAATCTTTAAAATTAATTTAAATTGTGCCCATCTAAAGAAAACTACTTTTGCAAAACAAACATTTCTAACAGGCAAAAAGTAAACATAAAAATTTTCTCTTATTGAGGATTGTACAATGCTGACTTAGGCTATACCTACGAACATTGGCAGGGGGTCCAACACGCTTCCAAAAGTTTTCTATCGTAGGAAATTTGGGAGTTTGTTTTTAAGATATTTTGAAGTGCCTCTTTAGGTGACTTTCTTTAGGTATGTTATGGTGTGTGGGTGTGGGTGTAGGGAGGAATGTCCAATGGATATTCTACGTGACTCAAGCCCAGCATTCGTATCGCCGATGAGAAAACTAAAGAAAAGTTACGTCAATTTTGCCGTAGCGGGAACTCAACCGACGACCCAGAATCCACATGGAAATATCAAGGGGTAGTTTTTGAGCATGAAAATGAGAAGGGCCTTTATGCTGTAAATTACCTCGGAAAAACGAAGTAACTTTTCAAATTTCGGTACGGTTATGTTTGGAGGTGCCCATAACCTATATGGTAAATTGGTTCTGAATTTGAGGGTTTTGGTGGAGGTGCCGGGTCGATAATAAATGCGAGTGATAAAACGTAACAATCGTTATGAATTTTTACGATGCCTTATTAACACTATTTAGCCACAATTTTTAAAAGCAGCCTATGCATAGTCTTTTGATACAATGTTGTACTTTTATTTTTATAAATTTTATTTGCATTTTAAATTTCGATTTCTCGGTGATAATTGTAAGATATATCACCCAGCCCTAGTAAAACCCTCAACTCTTTTAAAGAACAACCTTCACAATTTACTTGTAGGTTCTACTACGACATTTGTTTAAACATTTTGTTTCGAAACCTAAACGCTCACAATAGAATAAATCAAACCAAACATTTCAGTGATAGCTTTTCACTTCACCTCACAAGAAGTCTCGTTATACTCTTGATGTCCTCTGAACCTGAATCTAATTCCTCGGGCTTGACTCGACGATTCTTAGTTTATTTTATGGTAATATCGTGTTTATTTCCAGATTGGCAATATGTGCATTAAAAACGTGCCACTTTTCACTGTAAACACACCCACACTTAAATTGGTTTGGGAAGCACACAGGAAACATGCAAATGAGTTAGGTGTAGTTACACGCAAATAATAGCAGTCTCGGAACACTCGAACAACATAGGTGTACAAATTTTGTTTATGTTATTATACTTTTGATGTACTGTCAATGAATGTTTGCCAGAATATTTCCTATATCAAAAGAGAAACAAAGTTAACAGCCTTCAATCAAACCTCTGAAATTTTAACATTTAACATTTAGAGTGTTGTGAGATAGGGCAGCTGTCAGTGCGTAGGCCTTTCAGGATGTAGGTCTACTGTTCTTAAGGCTACCTTGTAAATGCCTTATCTGTAGCAAAGCATTGCCCTTTTTGTGTTTTTAAGCAATCGGCTAATATTGGGCAACTGCATGTTTAAATCTTGTGCAACTGATTAAAATTACTTTGAAAAACACACATTTAATCAGTTTGATATTAATTTGGGCTAATTAAAGTATATTGACAAATGCATGCTTAAAAAATATTGATATAAACATGAGAATGGGATTTTTGTGTTTGGATAGCCTTTAAGTGTCTTGCACATACTCAATTCTATGGCTATTGGCTAATATTTATGGAGGTGTTTGGTATCGTAGTTTGTTGGTAAAATGCAAATGAGGAGATGGAGATACGTGGATTTATCTGATGTATGAAGAAAACGCTCCTATTGGACACGAATACAATACCAGACAAGTTGAGTATCTACATCGTTCGAAGAGGGAATCAATTTAAATATTTCAAAATTGTAATTAAATAAATAAATCCGTATTTAGAGTCACATAACTTATTTTCGTGAAAAGGTCACATGGTGTAAGGGGTTTTAAAAATAGAGTAATTGATATCTAACTGAACATTTACAAAATGTAATTATGTATAATGTAGGTTTCCTTCGCACAATCAAATTCACGACGTGAGCAAAAAAAAATATAGGCCCCCACCACTTGATAAAAAATAAATAAGATGGGGGTAACAACACGTAACAGTAATTGTCGCTAAAAGGGCTGTTATCCCCAAAATTTACTTTCCTAATTAATCATTTAAAAAGGCAAAATTGGAAAATTAAGCTTATTTTTATATGGCGAAATCAATAGTAAAAACGATAGTTCAAACGTAAGTGTTGTTGAAAGTGATTTGAATTGATGCAGGGGAAATTTGGCTTTAGTCGTAATAACTATTAATGACGTAAAATTAAACGTGAGGTAAACTGTCCTTGTCACATTGGTGAGGAGCATCTTTTCTTTGGGATCAGATAAATATCTTAATACCTGCCAACACAAATTAAATATTTTGTCGAGACGTTAGGAAATTAGTAATGTTGAAAACAAATTGATGATGGTAAACCTACCATATCAACCAAACGTGATATGAAAACTTGTTTAGCGTGTGTTTTGAACGCGTTTAATAAATAAGTTAGCATGCCAAAAACACTATACTACTATACTATACTTTCTACTATACTTTTTAGCTTTGGCGTACGATGCTTCTTTGCAAGCATATTGGCTATATCAAAACGATACAGGAGAAAAACAATAAGTGTTTTGTGACAGGGGACAAAACTTTGTGTGCCAAAAGTAATCATAGATATTCGTTTACAACTTCTTAGGTTTGGCAACACTTAAAACCCTACAATATATAGTGAGCATATCAATTAGTTTACTAAATTGCAAAGCAACATAAAATAAGTTTGTTTTTAAAGGGTTAATAATGAGTAAAATAACTGTGTTCCAAAGTAAATCCGTGTAAAAGCTATTAAATGAATTACTTTTATACACATTTTCTTGGATGTTATGAAATTATAATAATTCATCGGGGTACAATATTTGTGTTGATTGTTTGTCGTTATTGCCTTGCCATAAGAGTAAAACAAAAGTATTTGTATAGAGAAATTTGATTCCGGTATTATTGTTCTACTTTCGCGAAAAATTTTAGTCAACAAAAATGAACACAATGCATTAGGCCTATACTCATCTCAGCTGGATCGTCGTCAAGAAGTTTGTCAAGAATGAACATTACGTCTGATTTAATCTTATTTCTTGTAAGCATTGTTTTTAGGAAGGCTTCAAAGATACCATTTGTTTGCACATTATTATACAATATTATATCGCAGGGGCGTAGCGAGGGGGGATCAGGGTGTCTGATCCCCCTCCCCCCGAAATCAGAAGACGGGTTATATAAATACTAAATAGCAATGTGGCATACATATTATGGAAGGCCTACATATAGCAAGATTTTATAAACTGATAGTATGTGGATCTTCACAGTTTTAAAATTATCAACAAAAGCATTCTAAAAACTACTAAAATGTAGCTATTTGCAATGTTATAAATCAAAACAATCTGGGGCTATGTGCCCCAAACCCGCACTAGCTGGGGGGAATCCACCCCAGACCCCTCATTATACAAGGATCCTTCTCCTGAAATGATAGTTTTGTGGGCAGTTCTACAAATTTCTTAATATATAAATATATACCCAGAAATTCATCCCGTCCCCCGAATCAAAATCCTGGCTACGCCCCTGTTATAATCGTAGTAGTCATTTTATTATAACAAACAACAAACAAACAAAGTCAATGTGAGCTATGGGGTTTTAACTCTGACCCTTATGAAACCCACAGGACAACGAGATACACAAAGCATTAGGTCTATACAAAGTAAATATATATTTTAAAATAAATGAGTAGGTAAAGTTGCATCCAATGGGAATTTGGTACTGGTAATGATTTCACAGGCTGAAAGAATTTTGCTCAGAATTAAACATTTATAATTAAAACAGCAATTTTATTTTCAGGCATATTTTATAGTGTTCGTAAAAAAAATCGAATGACAAAATAATTACCATAATAGTCAACACACATCCACGAAGACTTGTGAAGTGTTTATCATTAAAAGTCGGAACAATATATTATATGAAACTACCTTGACTGAATATTGTGATCACATTAACAGGCTTCGAATGCAAACTTGTGCATTATACTTGTGTTTGGTACACTCAACATTAACTCTGAGACACATTAATTGCATTGCACTCGTATAATTTACACTTTTACACAATAGTTATAAATAATATAAAGACACAGAAGGAAAGGACACATTTCTACTTTCATTAGATAAAAAGTCTTTGTAAGGGTATTGCATTTCAAGTATTTTGTCGTGGAATTACTTTTAAACAGATGTTTAGGTTCTAATGTCTGAATAAACTTTGCATAAGAATGAAAGATATAGTGTTTGCGGTTTATTCACATTGCTTTTCACATGAGCAAGAGCAACAAAAACACATGTATAAAATGTTATTTTCTGTACAATAATTTAATAATAAGTGGCAGTAGAGGTTGCATAAAAATTTAAATTAAATAAGTGCAGTTCCGACGAAAAACCGACTCTATCAAAGAAGGAAAAATCACTTGGTGGCCCTAAATACTGCAGACAATTTTTCTATAGAAATTTAACAGCATAAAATGTCACCGATAGATTCCAAAATCTCATTGCTCTCGTGTAAGGATAAGACTAATTGTGTATGCGATAATTCCTGGAGCAGTGACGTTACTATTTCAAAAGTCATAGAAAGGAAACGAACTATGAGCAAAAGCAGAGAGAACATAACAGTGTAGTTGCATACTTCAAATAATGTTGGCTTACTGTAAAAACAAAAAATCCAAGATCTGTACATACTAAAAGGGCACATATCACAATTGTGGCTATATTTAACAATATACAAAATGTGTCTGCTAATGTAAAAACCTATTATCTATCCGACGAACTATAGGAACGTTTGAAATATAAAATGTACATACTACAGCTACTTATTTACATCGCGCTTCACTATAGTGTTGTAAAACAACCCGCATTTCGCCGCAAAGTCGTGTTCGTAAATTAAATGATAAGAAATGACGGATTTGGAATATGAACATGTGAGATCATGCCCGTCAACAATCACGCCGTAATAAAGTCAATCATCACTCACTTGCAGTCTCAGTACTTTGGCGGTCCGCAGTCTTGCTGGTGGTAGTACGCGTGCGGCGCCGAGCGGTACCCGGCCACGCCCGCCACCGCGGCCGCCGGAGGGGACGCCGCCGCCGCGCGGAAGCTCAGCTGACAGCTGGGGTTGGGCACCACGTCGAACAGCTCCCGGAAGCCGACCGGAGGGTCTCCGTCGCCTGCCCCGTACCACGACGTCGTCGGCCTCAGCTGCTGGGTCGTCGCCGCGCTCGTCGTGGGGAGGACGTCCTCGTGGTGTGACGACACATACCTGGTGAGGGTATGGTGGTAGGAGTACATGGAGGTGGCCTGGAGGCGCGCGTTGTAGTGACTGTGGGGGCTGCTGTCGCGACTCCCGCCCGTCATAAGACTGTCCACATGAAGGTTCCGCACCGACCGTCACGTCCATCGCACTCACGTCTGTCATGTGGTGGTGACAATCACCCCCACCCCGGTTTCACGTCCACTTGTTGGTACTTGGAACTACTCATGCAGTTACTCAGCTCTAAGGTCGGCTCTCTCTTTGGCTTACACTCTCCCACGGTTTCGCGATCTTCTCGCTCATCTTATCATCTCGTTTGTGCACGTCCAGGTGTTGTTGTTGTTGTCGTTTGATCGCCTCCTCCTTCTCCTTCATCGCGTCTTCTTCTTGAACCTCCGTCGCCGGCGCAGGTACGAGCCGTTGTCGAACATGTTGTACGAGTCGGGGTCGAGCGTCCAGTAGCTCCCCTTGCCCGGCTTCTTGTCGTCCGGGCACCTTCACGAAGCACTCGTTCAGGCTCAGGTTGTGCCGGATGGAGTTCTGCCAGCCTTGTTTGTTCTCACGGTAATACGGGAAGCGCTCCATGATGAAACTGATAGATGCCGTTCAGAGTGATGCGTTTGTCGGAGGCGTTCTGGATGGCCATGGCGATGAGAGCGATGTACGAGTAGGGAGGCTTCACCATGTCCTTGGCTGGGCCATGGTGGAGCTGCTGCTGGTGCGGGTTCAGGGGGTAGGGGCTGGCGTAGCCGTACCGGGAGTACTGGTCGTAGGGGTAGGACACCACCG
>JAMZAV010011397.1:0-19675 GCA_024449915.1 Sweltsa coloradensis | reverse complement strand
TTAGATAAGTTTTGATATGAATGTTTTGTTTATAAGGCACATGTATTGTTTGACAAGTCCGCAATCATGCATTTACTTGTACCGGGTACGAGATGTGAAACATGTGAATAAAAATAATAATAATAATAATAATAATAATAATAATAATAATAATAATAATAATAAAAATAATAATAATAATAAAAAAATAATAATAATAATAATAATAATAATAAAAATAATAAATAATAATAATAATAATAATAATAATAATTAATAATAATAATAATAAATTAAGAATAACTTGATTGATACAATAAGTGCTAAAACAGGATACTTTTTTCTGAAACAGATTGATTATAAAGACCCCTGGACAAACTTCCCACCAAATGTGGAGAATGACAGCGACGATGGTTCAGTGCAGGACCACCCTGACCCACCTGCAACAGCAGTGGCTTCCACTTCACACGAACCACCAGTTGCAAAAGGTAAGTCTACACATTTTCCTTACAATTGGCAAAATAATCCTGGAAAATTGTTGGTCTTGGGACTGAGTTTTTCAATATTTGTTTAACAATTGATTGGATTACCAATTACCAGCACATTAAAGATGAAAGACTTTTAGTTGTAGGTGCTTGTCCAGGCACTAAAATTACATGGGAAAGGGTTTGAGCCCCACGACCAATCCCCAACACAAAAGGATATATTCGAGATGATACTAACAAACCAGCTTTCCTAAATGTAAATTAAATAAATAAAAAAATTTGTTTTTAAAAATTTACCAACTAGTTTTTAACCAAATTTCAGTGGAGGGCAGTTAAACCAAAGCGACGAATGTGTGGTTACTTGTTTAAAATTCATGATAATAGCCCTTTGAGATAGGTGAAAATGGTATCTTGGTACAACAAGAATACCCACCTTTACTAGACTGCTTTTTTCTACTGGTCAACAATGTACTTGTTTAAAATGTTATGTTGGGCTCAGGCTCCACCTGGGGAAATGTTTGCAAGACACATGACAGTTACTACAGTTCTTATTACTTTATAACCTAACTGGCATACACAATTAAATAGTAGCTAAGTTACATACTCGTGTTATATAATATAGTAATATAACAGTAAATAACACTCATTTTATTTGCAGGCAAGAAGTCAACACAGCAACTGACAGCAGCCCTGTCTGCTGCTGAAAAGTTTGGGAACAACCAAGAAAAACATACAGAGGCCATAAAAGCACAAACTGCAGCAATATCAGAAAGAAATTAGCTACTTGAGAAGCAAATAGCAGTCCAAGAGCGCACTGCCGGTGTGCTGGAAGAGTTATTGGCAGCGTTCAAGACTGTAAACAATATACCATAGATACTAGTCATAGATTAATTAGTTTAGTTAGATTTAGTTGGTTAAAAAAAACTGCGGCACTATTAAAAGGGCAGCCCCCGAAATATATTCCTGCGTATGCCACTGTCCACACCCAAGTCGAAATTATAACATCAACGTTTCTCATTTATGATTAGGCCTACCATGATGACAGCAAGCTATTTAGAGTATGATCAATTACGCCCAATTGGACTCAAGATAACGCCATTCACAATTCTGTCGGGAACTAATGACGATTGCTGATAATAGAATATAAAAACTAACAAACAATGGTATTAAAATAATAAATTGTAGGTAATATAGTTAAGCCCTCAATATTTATCAGTGAACATATTTTTAATTGCCCCAAATTCTATGCTTTGTTTATATAACCAAACTATTTTTATTGTTAATATGGCAAACTTGGGTACGATACGTACTTGAGCTATTATTATTTATTATCATTTCTCATTTTAGTGTAATAAACAATAAATAATCCCGACGCAGCTCCAGCGACAGTAAGATAGGGGGCTCACAGTAACTATATTAAGTATCAGTATAGTAGTGCTTGTTAGCCTAACACTCTCGTCATAAATGTCTCCTAGGACTAAAAATGTACAAAAATGATGTTTGAAAATTAAAAATACTAATCAAAATCCTGTTCTCATTAAGAAAATGCATATTTTTACCACAAAAAAACATAAAAAAATAACCGTGTATCTTATTTTTAAAATAAATCTACATAATTGTATTGTTCAAATGTGTAAAAAATATGAGAAAGACCCACAAACGTAGATTGAGTCTTTATTAACGTTAGTGTGAAATTTTGTAACGGGGTTATAAACCGATTACTCAGAAAAACAGAAAGATGAGCGCCTAAACTCGTCTCTGCGCCCAGGGCCCCAGCGACTCCTCTTAATACTGTGAACTGAAGTATTAAAAAGTTAGCTTTAAGTCTTCAAAGGTGAACTTCTCCAACACAGCAGGCTAAAAAGAGCAATAAAAAACAACATTATACGAAAATTAAAAATTATGTTTTCCCATCATCAATCATACCTAATGAAATAAATATCGATTATATTTTACCAAATTGTTATAAACTACACATTTTGTCATTTTGTGATTATACGGTGTGGCCAGTCAAGTCAACACGACAATATGGAACTGCTGGACCTGCAAAACGGAAACGCCCTGTCGAAATTGCGGTGGGATTAGTAGGGTTTGAGGATTTAGGGACCCTCAATATTGTGTATTAACAAATGACTAGGACTACATTTTCTGAATAAATAAAATGAATAAAAATAAATTTGTATTTACAGTCTACCCTCTCAGTTCTATAACTGATTAAAACACTTGCTTTAGGATTTTTGTGTGTCTGTATATTATTAATTTTATTATATTAGGTACCGGTACTTTTACAATCATTTTTGGACAAAATCTACTCGCAAATTTGAAGAAAATGATGCACTGTTCAAACTCAATTTCAATTTTGCCTGTTCACTAAAAATAAACATTTAGAAATATTTTAGAAATAAAAACAAAGCTAACAATATTTACTTAACAAGTGAAACTAAACAATTTCAACAGTTATGTGATTTGTTGATACCTAAGTCATTTGGTATGGTACGTAATAATCATAATTCCACTTCATTAATTCCAGTTTATCTGTATTATAGCAGGTCTACGTGGCTTATGTAAAAAACAAACAAAAAAAAACACTTTTTTTAAGTACTGATGATTAAAGTAGTACGTAGATATTACCTTAATTTTTTGTGAGTATCTAGACTCTAGAGGCTACTTATTCTGCAATAACTTTACATTATAATTTAAAATCTTTCAGTACCATATCCAAAGAATAATATGTGTGATGAATGATGTTAAGACTCGTCGCGATGCTCATCGTGTAATAATTGGATGAGCGTAGCGAAGATTCCATTTCACTACACTGGAGAAAAAAAATCCGCAATGTTTTGTTTTTTTATAATTATTGTGTTGTTAGCACGATTCGGCTAAACCGATCCTCCGATTGGGTAGAAATTTTATAAGGGCCTACGAAATCTTTGAACTGAGATTTGCCACGTTTTTTGAGCGTAACCAAAAATATTTCTCATTAAAATCGCCATTTTACGACTTTTTTCGATTTTAAAAAAATTTCTTCGACTTATAACACCTACATGCTTTATCCGATTTCAATTATTTTTTCACAGAACCTATCCCCGGTTGAAGGTATGTTCAAAAATATAATGTTACAATGTACCATACTCACTATACTGTAAGAAAAATGTAAATAAAACATACTACTAGGCCCTATAATACTACTAATGAAATGAGAAGTTTTGCTGCTGCTTTTCTAAACTAATTGCTATTTCACACGGTTCCAAAGTGATGATTGCTTTAGATTTCTCTACTTCCTTAGAGTCCGAAATGCTCCCTTATTAGCGCTTGTCGAGTAATCTGGCCAGCATGCAGTGGTTGGTATTGGCCTCAGGGCCGTATTAAGGCATAGGCTAAGTAGGCTGGAGCCTGGGGCGCCGGCATTTTGGGGGCGCCAAAGCGCTCCCACTCGGCTCCGTGGGCAAAAGCGTCTAACTCCTTACAAACAACAACTAACAACTTAAAAATTATCGACAAAATCATGCTAAATCCAGTAAGATGCCCCCATTTGCAATGTCGAAATCAAAATTTTCTGGGGCTATGCGCTCCAGACCCACACTAGCTGGGAGGCATCCCCGCCGTAGCCCCCATTGTAACGGGATTTATACTTTTTCCGAAACCATTGTTTCATGGCCAGTTCTACTAGGAAACTTCGCAAACGCTTTTTCAGGTGCGTTGTTGGATGAGCGTAATTTCGCGTAAAATTGCGACTTTCAAGAGAAATAATTTTTTGATTGTGCTAAAATTTCACTCGAATATATAAATTCTGTGTGTGTTCTGTGTGTTAAGATTCTGTGAAAAAATCATAACAATCGGATAAAGCATGTAGGTGTTTTAAGTCGAATAATATGTTTTAAACGAAAAAAACGTAAAATTGCGATTTTCAGAAGAAATAATAATTGTTCAATTGCGCTCAAATTTCACACAGATATATTAATTCATAAAATTAAGGTTCTGTTGAAAAATCATTACAATAGGATATATAAAGCATGTAGGTGTTATAGGTTGAAGAAATTAAAAAAGAAACACGATTAAAGCGTAATAAAATTGCGATTTTCATGAGAAATAATCTTTCGATTGCGCTAAAAATTCACACGAATATATATATTAATTCAGAAAATCAAGTTTTCGTGAAAAAATTGTTACAATCGAATAAAGAATGTAAGTGTTATAAGCCGAAGAAATTTTTAAAAAATCGTGCGGTTTTTATGAGAAATACTTTTTTGATTGCGATCAAAAACGTGGCAGTTCTAAGTTCAGAGATTTCGAAGGCCTCCAGAAAATTTCATCGCAATTGGAGTATCGGTTTAGCCGGAATGTGTTAACAAACACACAAAAATACAAACAGAAAAAAGAAAGAAAATAAATATTCCGGATTTTTTTCTCCAGTGCAGTAGGATGCACTCTTCGCTTCGCTCACTACGCTCATCCAAAAGTGTTTTATTGCCCCGCCCCCCCTACCAAAATGCACTACCGGCGCCACTCACACATTTTTTATTTAAAATTACGCTCATATCATTGACACCTTTGCCAAGGAAAGGGCAAAAAAAATTGCTTGCCAATGCTTGATTTGCGCGACTACAACGGACGAGTCTATACGGCCAGGGAAATTATACAATGTGGTGATCGAGTTGAATTGCTAGTTACTAGTTACCTACTTTTTCTTTTTTAGCTAAATGGCATGCATATTGTGTTTTTCAACATGTTGAAATTAGGTGGTTGGGGGGGGGGGCGCATTTTTGTTTAAGCCTATGGGCGCCAAATGTCTTAATCCGCCCTGATTGGCCTTGGAAGGAACATCAGGTTGTACCAGCGGCTCCGGCTCGTCAGGAGGGAGAGGAACTCTGGCATCAATAGCCATGTTGTGTAGCACCAGACAAGCTGACACAATGTTGGATGCGACAGGAGGAGAGTAGTGGAGGGTTCGGTCTCGCCGTAAGCACTCCACCTGTATTTCAGCACCCTATTGGCCCTCTCGACACACTGCGTACTTGTGCATGCGCACGATTGTAGCGCATCTCGGCAGAGTCCTGGAGCAGAGCAGCACAAGGGATCATCATGAATGGTTCCAACATGAAACCACTATCCCCAACAACCACGACGATGCTAAAGCCTGCTCGATGTTGCTCTAACAGCCCTGCTCGCAGCCGTGAATAACGCCAGATGAAGTTGTCATGGTTCCGCCCAGCAAAGTTGGTTACAGCACTTAGAATTTTCATATCTGCATCACATACCTAGAAGAATGAATAGCAAAACCAACAATATTCTACTATTAGTATTTTTCTACAATTTTACAATAACCTTAATGTAGTCTATTGGCTTACCTAGACCTAGCAAATGTACACAATGTAGACCTAAATAAAGGCCTAAGGTAAAAACGCCCTTTTGGTAAGATCTCATAGTATATAGGGTACACACTGTACTCTAGATTAAAATTTTACCAGGACTTGGGTTAGCCTACACAGTTGCATAGGGCCTAGTTTCAAATAAAATGTACAGATCACAGAGGTGGATCATCATAGGATACGTTAGGTAAGGCCTACTAGGAAGGAGTGTTAGTATTACCAATAGCACATTCAATGAATGACCATTATGATGGTTTGCATAATGGTGTTCAGGATAAACTGGGTGATCTCTCGGTGGAGGAACAAGGTAGACATGCGTGCCGTCAGCGCAGCCAAGTACTCCGTGAATGTTGTATTTCTGCAGGAACCTATGAAAATTGAAAGGTACTGATTAATTAGAACAAAAAATCTTGATGGCTGCAAAAATAAATACAAATACAAATAATGAAACACTAATCTTATAACACCTCGTGTTCAGTAATGGACGTAAAGCCAACCATTCTTTGGCTGGCCTTTAGGTACTTTTTGGGTTGGGGCGGTCCAACTTTTTACAACACTTTTTCACCATTAAAAACAATCACAAACAACTTCAAATGAGAAATAAATATAAAAGCGATTCATTATTAACGATTTATTTACAAAGTGTTCTTTGAAAATATACAAATAGGCCTATAACTTGCAATAATACAGATTACGACACTTGCACAATTCCTGTATCAGTATCCACCATGATTTACGCTTAGGCCACGTCTCCTTCATTTTACTTAGTAGGCCTACTAACATTTTTCACTTAAATACTCTACCTACAACATCTTTAATGTCGCTATTTTAAATATTAAGGACTTTAAAACGCAAAAGTACTTTCATTTAAAAATAGCATATTAAAGGCTTTGAAGTTTTTTTGTTACTATTAGGGATGCACACGATAATCGATATTATCGATCGATAATCAATAATGGATATAATTATGATAATTCATAACCAAAATTCATTATCGATTATCGAAATATCAAATAAATGCGTCAATAATGGCACAAACCTAACTCAAAAGATGGATATTATATCACGTTGTGCCATGCACTGGCTGGGCTGTGGTGTCACACTCGAGATTTATTTTTGTGAATGAGCTATCAGTGGATAACGGAAGCCAAACACATGACTTAGAAGACAGCGAGGCAGTAAACGGAACACGTGATTGTATTGTTTTGACTTTCACACACTTGCCACACTTAAGGTTCCACTTCATAGGTCGGAACATGGCCTTGTTGGTGATCGATGTTATCGATAATATCGATTCGATAATAACATTACCATTTTGATAATCGATAATGAAAAAAGTATCGATGTGCATCCCTAGTTACTATAACAGCAAAACGTGACGCTTCTATTTAGGATTTTTTTTATTGTGTTCTTGTAAGGTTACTACTGTAAGGTTAGTGCGTTTTAGACAAAATAGGGGGCTGGATGCAATACCGAAACACTGTAGTTTTTGTACCGCACAAAAACTAGAAAACCACCAACAAGAGAATTGGAACACTAATGAGATAGATCACCATGTTACCAAAATAATGCAATTTTTTACAGTAAAAACTAGAAACCGTAAAAAATATGGAAGTGCGAGATAGACCATGTTACAACCATCGAATATGCATATCATTACGTTTGCGAACGCGTCCAACAATCATGAGCCTTCCTGCATGACTCAAGTGAGTTTGACGTTTGACTAGCTCTAGCATAGCGTATCAGCTGCGGTCTGATTCTGTAAGATCGTTATGGAAGATAACGATCGTTATCCGACACTTTAGCGACAATTTTGCGTGTCGACTGATTCTGTAAAAATGATATAACGAGCGTTACGGTAGCGATCGCTAAGATAACGAGAATGAAAAAGGTGTCGCTATGCTATCCACTGCCCCCCGTAGCGACTTCCTTACAAAATCAGGTCGATAACGAAAATTTAAAAACGATTGATATTTCATATCAACCGTATGCTATGCTACAAGCGACTATTTTAAAAAATCCGCGAGCACTGTCGAGTGTCGAGCATGGCCACTTTTTTGGGTGGGGATTCCGGTTCGAGCATATGGAATTGGAAAAGGCATGTGTACTTAAGCAAAATTAAAATCACAATGCGTTTAAACCATATTGTTTAATAATATAACGTTATTGAAAATTTAGCTGGGTTTACAATATTTAAAAACAAAAATCTGATAAAGATTGGGTTCAGTGGATATTTTTTTCGTTATTTTAAATTGGATTACCTTTAAAAGTTGCAAAAATATTTCAAAATGAAAAAAACATTTTTTTAAATCATTTTGGGTTGCTTCAAGGAAAATAGAAAACACATTTTTTTTTTTTTTTTAAAAATTTCTTCAAACTTAGATGTTATAAGCCGAACTTTTATTTTGTCAGGTTTTTTGGAGGGGTGCTGCGCACCCCCCCAAAAACAACTGGGGGGTGCTTCACCCCCGACACCCCATAATGGGCGCCCCTGGTGGACGCTGTTTATACGATTTCAGCAAACCCTTTGATGGGTTGACCATAACCTTCTTCTGCTGAACTGCGTGGCTACGGGATCAGGGAGATATTTCTAATCTACTCTCCAACTTCTTGTCAGGTCGATTGCAAAACGTTGTTATTGACGATGGAAAATCTTCACCTGAATCTGTTACATCTGGAGTGCCCCAGGGGTCGATTCTGGGACCGTTGATGTTCACATTATTTTTTAAACGACGTTCCGGCATGTTTTAAAACTTGCAAATGTTTAATGTATGCTGATGACCTGAAAGTGTACAAACGCATCAACAATATTGAGGACTGCGAGTCTCTCCAAACGGAGCTTGATGCATTTTCTACATGGTGCAAGTCTTGGAAGCTTAACCTAAATGTGGCTAAGTGTAATTTTATTACGTTTACTACTAAAAGGAAAGGTAATATCGACTTCATTTACCAGCTTGATAACTCTCCGCTAATGAAGGTGAACACTATCCGTGATTTAGGTGTACAACTGTCAAGTGATCTCTCATACAATAATCACCTACAGCTCATCATCCCAAAGGCCCTTAAAATGCTCGGCTTTGTGAAAAGGAATTGCACAAAGGACTTTTCCATTGGCACTTTCAGGAAGCTTTTTGTGGCTTTAATAAGACCTCAAATTGACTACGCAAGTGTCATATGGAACCCTCATCACATTACAAAAATTCGTAGCATTGAACGTATCCAGCAGAAGTTCGTTAAGCGTGTCTGCTACAAGTCCAATGTTACTTATCATAGATGCAACTATTCATCTTGTGCAAGAATTTAAATCTTGTATCACTCGAAAATCGGTGCCAGCATACAGATCTAATATTTCTGTATAAGCTTCTGCACAATTATTATGACTCTCAGCTTCTTCATCTAGTACATTTTCACGTTCCAGCAAGACTAACACGAAACCTTCAGACTTTTCATCTTCCCAGAAGCAGACTAGACATTTTTAGTAATTCGCCAATTAACCGGATCCAAAAATACGTATAACCAATTAGTTGTCATCCATCCTGATCTTGACATAAATCATCTAAACTTCAATGTTTTAAAAACTTTATCTTCAAAATACGTTCTTGAGGTTTATAACATTGTAATCGTCATAGTTTTTTTTTTTTTATTTGCATGTCGTTTAGTATAATGTTCTTTTGTGCACCTGAGACATATTAGATGTTTTTTGATTTTTGATATCATTTTATTTTTTGTGCTTTAGTATTAGTTAATTTTATGAAATGCCCATATCGCACTTGTGGAGGTTACTCTGTTGTTGGTGGCAATAAAATAAAATGTGAAAAATTTATAAAATATTATTTCTTGATATGGTTATACCAATAAACTTTTGGTTTTTTGGTTTATTTGGATAAAAGACGCGTCAACCATAAGGTCATAATGCTTCACTCTCAGCCTAAGGGGTGGGTGAGGGGCCCATGCTGGTCAGAACCAGCCACGGTAAGGGGAGGAAGGGGGGTTTCTCACGTCGCGGTCGTCATCGTCTTTGTCATCGTTCGTTGTGTCATTGTCATGGTCGCCGGGGGGTCGTCAAGGGAAGGGGGCAAGGTCCCCGACGACGATTGCCAGAGCTCGCCTCTAGTTTGGGGAGTATGATACCCCGCTCTTACTAGCTGATGTTTGCGAGGTGGACTTTTTCTCTTGAATCGCCTTTTACGATTAGCAGAGCCATGCTCTTGGCCAATTCTACTACAATATATATAAAATAATAAATAATAATACTACTACAAATTTTCCATTTGTTGGAAATTTCTAAAATATCTTTGGTAACAAGATTAATACCTAGTAATTGTGTCATTTATTTAAATGGAAAGACCACGACTAAACTATATTGCAAGTGAGAAACAAGCAGTCAAACAACCATCACACGTTGATTCAATATTCCTTCTGACTGTCAGTACTAGAAAACCTGGGTTTTAAAAAAAGATTTGTAAGTGAAAAATAACGTTACCGAGATTGTGAGAAATGAAATATGTGAATTGAACAATTGGCATTAATGTCTACATAAATCCTCCTCCAATTTCTGACGGCGGAAAATACCCTTCAACTATATCTCCTGGAGAAACCATGGGGCTTCAACCGGTTAGGTCATATGCGTCGCCTTGGATATTGTCAGTTAAATAATTTAGTGTGTTGTGTTTTAATTTTATGTAGCTAGTTTAAAAAGAAAAGAAATTGGCAGAGATGATGTTAGCAAAAGAAAAGTTGATAATTTAAATGAAATGTTTTTTGTTAAAATTAAATTTGGTTCCACAAACTACTTCGAATGAAAAATTTAAAAAATTATCTCCGTCGTCACATGATATTGACGTCTCTGGTGGACTCACGTCGCCTAGGTGACGACGAGTGAATTATGAGTTTCTTCAGTTTATTCAGATAAAGGGTGCGTCAACCTTTGAATCAAAATCCCCCACTCAAGCCTAAAGGATATGGGGACGAGAAGCCCATACTGGTCAGAACCAGACACGGTAAGGGGAGGAAAGGGGGGAGGTCCTCACATCCCAGACGTCATCGTCTTTGTCAGCGTTCGTTGTGTTATTGTTATCGTCCTCGTGAGGTCGTCAAGGGTAAAGGGAAAAATCTTCGACGAAGACTGTCAGAGCTCGCATCTAGTATTGGGGAGATGGACCTAAGCTCTTTTATAGCCTTGTATACGATCGATGTTGTTTGATGTTTATTAGGTTGAAGGGCCCGTCAACCGTTAGGTCATATTGCGCCTCCTGTTAATGTAGTTTATTAGTAAGCAGAGCCATGCTCTGGGCCAGATTCTACCCCGGGCACAGACGGGAGGTTGGATTATAACGCAAGTGTCAACCAAATTACCAAACGACCATTCAACATAAACTAAATTTTACTTCAGAGAGAAACGGAAATTAGTTTTTGTATACCCGCTTAAGAAGTGGAATCTTGACATTATCAACATTGTTAGAAATAAAGTATGTGTATTAAACAATGACGTCGATAGCGAATATCAAAAGCGACGACGACATGAGGATCTTGGATGCGTCAAACCAATGGGTAGTAGTGCGCGGCCTTGATTGTTTAAGATAATAAACAGTAACTTTTGGCGTTTTTGTTTAGTTGTTGTTTTTGTATTTTATTTGGGTTATTTTGTTGTTGTTTTTTATCAAAGGCGCGTCAACTGGTATAGGAGGAGAAAAGGGGGTTTTCACGTTATGGTCGTCATCGTCATTGTCATCGTTGTCGAGGATGTCGTGAAGGCAACGAGGCGCGTCCCCGACGACGATTGCCCGTGTTGGCCTCTAGTTTCGGGGAGTGATTTGTGCAACTCATACATCTCAGATTTGTGAATATAGTAGCCTACAGTGTGTTACAACATGGTATTGACTACAAATTAACCACTGGATGTGTGAATATAGTACAGTGTGTTACAACATGGTATTGACTACAAACAAATTAACCACTGGGACCCAAGTTTTGAAATCAGCGTTTTGATCAAAACGTCACTTTCATAACGTCACTTGATAACGTCGATTTTTTGTGGTTTGAATGAAATGCTAGTTTTGAATCTTTCTACTGACGTTGTGAGATAAACTTGCTTTGCTGTTCTTCCCGTCAGCTGTCTCTCCCGCTAGCCGAACATTCCCGAATCCTGGACCAATCAAATACGAGTATTCTATGCTGGTACGCCCAAAGACCTCAGACAAAGATAGGCCTACTTACATGTTTATCTAAGGTCTTTGCATTTCCTTGTTTGTTTACGTTCTCCCAGCGCAGTGCCGAACATAACCTATAAAATACAATCAACATGCATTTGAACAGCAAGAAGATCTTATTTCATCAATACACGATTTGAATCGGCAAAACTCAACGTTTCATAACATAAAAAAAAACAAAGATGCGTCGTGGAAATAACTCACATGCATGCTGAAAGGTAAATAAAACGCGAGGTGTCGTGAATGTTGACAAGAGCTAGGGCCAAGGCGGCCCTAGGTCCAAGGCGCTAGGCCTAGCCTATTAATACGCTTTCGACCTAGGTAGCCCTAATTTAATTGATGTAGGGCCTAGGCCAAACCCTAGTGTGGGGCCATGAAATCAAGATTAATTAGTTCATTTATAAATTGAAAATGCCAAATACATCGTAATAGCCTAGCGCCAAATGCCAAGTCCGAAGTGTTCGAGTTTAACCACAGCCTTCTATAAACATGCTTAGGACGAACAAGTATATTATATTGAGAGGGTGTAACGTCAAAAAGCATCATCCCACGCATGTCCCACAAGCTTTTTTCCCGTGGGTAGAAAAAGACGTTGTGGGACGTCAAAAAATAGAAGTTTTGATTTCAAAACTAGCTTTTTGAGGAAATCGACGTTATCAGACCACGTGACCACTCAAAACGTCGAAAAATTATCGACGTTTTGATTCAAAACTTGGGTCCCTGGATGTGGGAAGGAAGCCCCATGAGAACTACGACAAGAACCAGCCACGGGCAGGGGGAGAGAGGGGGGTTCTCACGTCCTGTCGTCATCTTTGTCTGCGTTCGTGTTGACATGGTCGTCGTCGTCGTCAGGAAGGTCGTCAAGGGATAGGGGTGGTGTCCCAGACGAAGATTGCCATAGCTAGTGTCTAGTTTCTGGGAGTAATTTTGTCACCTCTTAATAGCTGATGTTTGCGAGGTGGATTTTTTCTTTTAAATCGCCTTGTACGATTAGAAAGATCCATGCTCGGGCAAATTCTACCCCGGGCCCAGACGGGATAACATTAATTGTATATTCAAATTACTGTTTTGTTGTAGTTTGTTTAGTTTATGGGCGCGTAAAACCGTTGCGTCATATAGGTCACTCTAGTCACATCCTTGACATCGTTCGTGTTGTGGATGGTCGTCGTCGCTGGTAAGATCGTCAAGGGAAGGGGGAGGGGTTCCCGACGACGACCCCCAGAGCTCGCCTCTAGCTTGTACTAACATCTCCTCTAAACCCCAGTGTTAACTGTCTCAAACAAAAGAACGTTTTACTAGCGAGCTGTACAGGAAAAAAGCAGAAAATTAAAATACAATATGATAAAGGGAAGAACTGAGAAATTTGTGTGAATGTACATGCACAGACTTCCAATATCAGAAGTAGGCAGAGAAGAGAATTCTCCGAACAGTTTCACGGCTTTACTATGTCTAGAAAATAAACTTGTACATTTTAATGAGACGAGGACTAGATCAGCCTTCTACCATTCACCAGATAAACGGCGACGTGATGTACTAGGGCGCTTTTAAAACCGGGTAGGTCATATTGCGCCGCCTGTGTGTTTTGTGATTACTAAATGAGTTTATTGAACATTAAATTTTAAATAAATAAATAGATTAGAAATAAGAGTCTACCTACTCAGCCACATACCATTTTTTTCTAAGTTAAAAATTTATAATAAATTTATAGAAATAACAGTAATTTCTTTTTTTTTGGGTTTATTAATTTTAAGGGCGCGTCAACCGTTCGTCACAAAGCGCCTCTCTAGCCTAGGGACAAGGGAGGTAGCGGTCAAAAACCAGCCACGGTGGGTCAGGAATGGGGGGGCTCTCACGTCCGGTCGTCATCGTCTTGTCTACTTTTGGGTTGTCATGTCGTCATCGTCGTCGAGGGGTCGTCAAGGGAAGGAGGCAAGATCCCCGATGACGATTGCCAGAACTCCCCTCTAGATTCGGGGAGTAAATACTACCCTTCTAAAGAGTTGATGTTGATGTTGATGCGACCCGAAAGGCATCGTATTTGGTATTTTCTGCTAGCATGTGATGTACAGTGACGATAATAGACAAGCAGGATTCCCTAGAGTTAGCACGACGACGTGAGCAACTGGGCGCTTCAACCAGTTAGGTCTTTATCGGCCGCCTGTGATTTTGAAAGTTGATGAGAGAGTTAATGGTGTGCTTGATGATTAGATTGTTTCTAAGTGTATAAAAAAACAAAATAAATTGATGATGATATTAAAAGCCAAAACAAAAGTTATCTATATACTTATCTATATAACCAGCCATAGTCTGGGTCCTAATCCTACCCCAGGAAAAGGGACGAAGGGTCACGGGGTGGGGAAGGAATTATCTGATTTATATTTTTTATCTTACAATTAACATTTGATTATGTTACATTATAAATATCAAGTTCACTACTCCTACCGGTTAAGTAGCTAAGATTAATATTTTGATTGGTGGATTTCTAGCTCAATAAATAAAGGACGAAAATTCAATTAATAAAAAATTAACAGAAAATCAAAAAGTAATTAATTAAATAGACATCATAAAAAATAAAACAAATCTAATTAATTCACTTACTTGATAAAGTTCATGCTCTCTGGATCCCTCCCATCAACTGCTCTCAGACTTCAACTTCAGTCAAAAAAAAATAATATATAATTAAAATTAGCTTATAGGCTGAGTGATGAGGATTTTAAGATCACTAGCTACTAGTCAAAAGATTGTCAAATGAGTTTTCCCAAATTTATAATGAAGAACCAAACAAAACGATACAGCAATAGTCAGACCCTACCTATTGGCCCCAAAAATATACCATAAATTAATAACCTTAGATAAAAAATCAACCCCCTCCAAAAAGTTACATAAGATTTTGTTGTGTACTCACAAAAACCTTAATAATCCATTGACTTGAGTCCTTGTTGTTACATAATCCTTTTAAGCACGTGTAATCGTAGCACTCGTTTGAATTTGTTCGTTGCACACGAGTTCTTGAAGTGGGGGGGGGGGGATGATGATCACAATGGACGGGATCAGCTGTTGATGAAAGGAACTAGTCACTGGTTTTGATGGGGGAATGATCACGTAGGAGACGCGGATCAATGTGGGTGACTGTGAAACTAGTCACTGGTTCTTGATGGGGGGAATGATCACGTAGGAGACGCGGATCAATTGTGGGTGACTGTGAATAGTCACTGGTTCTTGATGGGGGGAATGATCATTGATCACGTAGGAGACGCGGATCAATTGGGGTGACTGTGAACTAGTCACTGGTTTTTGATGGGGGGAATGATATTGATCACGTAGGAGACGCGGAAACAATTGGGGTGACTGTGAAACTAGCACTGGTTTTTGAGGGGGGAATGATCATTTATCACGTAGGAGACGCGGGTCAATTGGGGTGACTGTGAACTAGTCACTGGTTCTTGATGGGGGGATGATATTGATTACGTAGGAGCGCGGACATGGGGTGGTGTGAACTAGACGGTTTTTGATGAGGGGAAGATATTGATCACGTAGGGGACGTGGATCAATTGGGGTGACTGTGAACTAGTCAATGGTTCTTGATGGGGGTAATGATCATGATCACGTAGGAGACGCGGACAATTGTGGGTGGTGTGAATAGTATGGTTTTGATGGGGGGGGAATGATCATTGATTACGCAGGAGACGCGGATCAACTGTGGGTGACTGTGAACTAGTCACTGGTTCTTGATGAGGGGAATGATCACGCAGGAGACGCGGATCAACGTGCGCGTACGCGGAAAATTCTTATGTCGGACACTTTATAACATTAAAATTCGATTCAAAACCGAGAACAAAACTTGACAACTTTTTAAAAAGAAACACAATTTCAATAACTCACAAAATACACATTTTCCAACAACTTTCACTTTGTTATCCACTCCACCTTCAATGCCATAACTTAACTTAACTTACTTAAGGCGGGTTACCCTTCGAGGGGCATGGGGGCCTTAAAACAACACTTTTAAAATACACCATGCAGACGGGACAGCAGTTTCCTTTCTCCCTCAAGAAGACTGTCCACAAACCGAAGTCCAAGACGACCGAACCTTCCTCCGACACTCAAATACTTTCTGCTGCTGGTTTTCCCCCTGTGGGGTGGTTAATGAGACTCTAAGTACGGTTACCCCTAGTCTCCCACTCCTAAGGTGTCCAGTCTTCAGACTGCTACTACCTGCCGTTATGGCTTCACACACCTACCCTAAGAGTTTCTTGGCCAGCCTTGTAGAAGCTTCTGGTCGTTTCTACCCCTAAATCGCCATTGCAACACATCTCGCTTGCACGTAACTTGGCGACAGCCAGACTGTGTGCAGTCATGCATTTTCAGGCTTATTCCAATGTTAAGACCCCTCCCTTCCAAATGCAAACCTAAAATGTTAATAACTTTTTTATTTCTTAAATGAATCGACTCCAACTAAAGACCATGATTCTAGTTATGCCAAAACCACATATTGATGTACATTATCCTTGAACTCTCTCGTTTACTACCTTAATTAGCTTGATTACTAAACTGCAAATTTTCCCCAATTAAACCCTGAAATGTACATAAATTATAATTCTACATGTAATGGGGCAGTTTAATGAAACCCTTCTGATATTCAGTTATGTAAATTCATTAAAAGTGATAGAGATATTAAATTAATACATAATTATGCATATATTATGCATATTTATTATCAAAAAAATGAGTCTAGATGGACCACCAGACTGTGAATGTCACATAAATATAATGTGAGTAGGACAGAAAATGAATTTTGCCCATGGTTTCGAACTGATACATGTGTACTGTAAAAAGTTATTGACAATCCGGAACTATTACGCACATTATACGAATGTGACTTGTAGACTTGAGTTAACTCGGATTATAAGAGCAGTTAGGAGTTACTTTACTGTAACTTCGCCATGAGGCTCTAAGGCGCGTTACCCGAACACTTTACAATAAGAATGTTTGAAAACATTACTTTGTTTTCATCGAAGTTGAAATTATTTTATTCACTCTAGGCTAGGTTGTGTGGGGAGGAGGGCCATGCTGGTACAGAGGCGGCAGGAGGGGGTTCTCACTTCTCGGTCGTCATCGTCTTTGTCATCGTTCGTGTTGTCATGATCGTCGACGTTAAGTAGGTCTTCAAGGTGTGGAGGGGCAGAACCCTCCGACTACGACCGCCAGAGCTCGCCTCTAGTTTCGGGGAGTAATGCAATCCCTTACTAATTTTGCTGTAAGAACACCAATAATTGTCATTTGAGAGTGCCGAAAACTGTACTTACTTCCAATATTACTACTTTTTTTTAACAATTTTATTATTGTGTATAATTTTAACAAAAGGAATTCTATTTGGATGGTTGAAATATTTTCCCTTGCTGATTAGAACATTTGATATTTTCTATGTGAATCTTTTATATCCTGTGTGTCTCGATGTATTGTGTTGTACAGGCAAGGACGGACGCTGTGACTCTGTCCCAGAACCCCCACCATCTAGCTAACATATATATTAACAAGTCATAATTCAATCTGACCACACCTCGCCGCCTGGGTTGTTGTAAGGTTATATCAGAGTTTGTTGTGTGTTTGATGTTTGAACGGGTTTCTAATATAAAACCAAATGTTAATGTCGATGATTGGATTGGATTGGATATTGCTTAACGTCTCATATTTAAGCAACTTTGCTTATCGAGACGAAGGGAGGGACGTAAGGGATGACGCAGGGGGACAAGGGGTGGACAGGCCTATGCTGGTCAGAACCAGCCACAAGCGTATGGGGAGGGCAGGGGTTCCCCCACGTCGTGGTCGTCTCCGTTCTTGTCATCATCCGTCCGTGTTGTCATTGTCGTCGCCGTCGGGGAGTTAGTCAAAGGGAAGGAGAAAGTTCCCCGACGACGACTTAGAGCTCGTCATTAGTTTCAGGGAGAAAACTCTCCTAATCACGGGCCAAACCACGAGAAGGTTGCGTGTTGGAATTTGATAAGGACAGCAAAACAGAAGTGATTTATTTAAATGACCTCGCTCGTGTAACTTGGGGGTGGGATACATACAAATTCCTCGTTATACCTACTGGAGAACCACGGTCATATTAAGACGCCAGGGATATTGTAAGTAAGATGATTAACATTGTTATGAATTTGATTTATGTTGTTTTATAAGTTTATACATGAAAAGAGAATAATGGAGGTGATATTGATATGGCTAAAGAATGTTGTTAATTTAAATTAAAAGTTTTTTTTAAAATTAAATTTGGTTCCACAAACTATACTTCAAATGATAAATGTAAAAATTGTCTCCGTTGTCATATGATATTGACGTCTTTGGTGGACCCTCGTCGTCCTAGGGGATGGCCCCATGCTGGTCAGAACCAGCCACGGGTAGGGGGAGGAATAGGGAGGTACTTACGACGCGGTGGTCATCGTCTTGGTCATCGTACGTCGTGTCATTGTCAATTTCGGCGGGGAGGTCGTCAAGGGTAAAGAGACAGGTCACCGGCGACGTCTGCCAGAGCTCGCCTCTAGTTTAGGGGTGTAAAATACTCCCTTACATATTTTAGCCAATGTTAGGGTGATGGTCTTTTTCTCCTTCAAATAAGCTCTGTTTTACATTTAAGGACGACGTGAGGAACTATATTACGCTGCCTTGCCTATGATATTGTATGTTAAAGAATTGAGTGTGTGAAACGTTTTATGATTTGTTATATTCGAAGTTAATATAAGACAAGAAAAAAATATTGAAACTAAAGAGAAAGTAAAGACATAAATGTGTAATGAAATTTGTTTGTGTGAATTAAATTTGGTTAACCAATCACTTCGAATGTAAAATATAGAAAGTTAGTCTCTGTTGTCATATTATGACACTGATGTCTCTGAAGGAACCACGTCGCCTGAAAGGCCACGATTAAATTATTGCAAGTGAGAAACAAGCAGCCTAGCTATCATCAAACATTGACTCAAAATGCCTACTGACTGTCAGTACTAGATACCTGGGTTTTACACAAAGATTTACAATAGCAAAATAACATTACCGACATAGTCAAAAATTATATATGTGGATTGAACAATGTTTCGAATAAAACCAATTATATGTCTGACGGCGAAAAAGTAGCGATCGTCATCGTCGTTGTCATTGTTCATTATGTCATTGTTATCGTCGTCGGGAAGATCGTCAAAGGAAAGAGAATGTGTCCCCGACGACGATTGCCAGAGCTCGCCTCTAGTTTCAGGGACTAATATACTCCGCTCTTATTTGTTGATGTTTGCGAGGTGGACTTCTTCTCTTGCCTCGCCATTCACGATAGCAGAGCCGTCTGGTCCATATTCTACTCAGGGCCCAGACGGGGGAAACTAACCAAAGTACCAACTATAGTGAACTCAATGTATCTGAAAACAGGGTTTTAGACAAGATTCACAAGTGAAATAATGAATGACAGTCTACCAACATTGTGGGGGGGGGGGGGGGCATGTTGATTCAACAATCTATTATATTTATTGATATTTACCTGCCCAAAAGGCAGGAAAGCCTGTGTAGGGTATGTTATGTAAGGGTATGTAGGGTATCCGGACTTCGGAGATGATGATCAAATATATCGACATGATCTAGGCGCTCGTAT
>JAMZAV010011396.1:0-20878 GCA_024449915.1 Sweltsa coloradensis | reverse complement strand
TAGTAACAATTACTACACTACACAAAATCAACAGTCCTCCTTCCTCTTAATCCAAATAAACGAAAACAAAACCATTCCTCAAACAAAAGCAAGTATGTAGGGTGAATTTAACCCCCCGAAAGTTGAGGCGAGCTCTGGTCGTCGACGTGAGACACTCCCCCCTTACCGCCGCTTGTCTGTGGCTGGATCTGACCAGCACGGGTTTGTCCCCTCCTCCCCCTAGGCACGAGCGTCGTGTTGATTGTTGGCTTTGCGACAAGCATCTTGGAATGTGTTGCAAAATAACAAATTGCGTAGTGTGATGCCCACATTGACTAATTCAATTCGTCCTCCTACGTCTCGACTCTCACGTAGAGAAGAGGTGGTATTGTCTAGAATTCGTATAGGCCATACACGCCTAACTCACGGATATATTCTCTTGACAAGAGAAGAGGTTATTCCCATATGTGACACATGTGATGTACCTTTAACCGTGCATCATATGCTAGCAGAATGTGCCAAATATGATGCCTTGCGCACGCAATTTCATCTCTCCCATTCATTCGAAGAACTTCTATCGTATGATAACGGCGACAAACTTTCTAAATTTCTCATCCATAGTAAGCTATTTATCAAAATTTAATTCACGTTTTACACATTTCTTTAATTTATTTATTTTCATTCACAAACATTACTTTTAGTTTGCTATTACTTTCATAATCATCATTTTATTTTGTTATTTTTACACTGAGAAAACAATCTTATCATCAAACACACCACTAACTCATCTCATCAACTTTCATTATCACAGGCGGCGCAATATGACCTAACCGGTTGAAGCGCCCTAGTTTCTCACGTCGCCGTTAGTCGCAACAAACTGCACGGACCTTCTAAATCGGGATGAGTGTTTCAAGAGAAGGAATGATTATAATATAATAATTTATTGTATTTTACCTGCCCAGAAGGCAGGAAGGCTAATGCAGGGCAAGTGTGCCCTCTGTAGCCTAACACAGTGATAACAGAGTTACAAATTAAACATTACATGAAAAACAACAAGAGAACATGACATTTATAAAGTTAGACAAATTGAAAGGCAAAAGGCGGATAATAGACCAGTCGAGAAATCCAAATTTATGCTTAGAAATCAATGTTAGCGGCAAAATGTGAGACATTTGGGTACCGGGCTGATTAAGAGGTAAAAAACCCCAATAAATCCGAATTTGCCCGGTACCACCTCGGATTTTGTCCCGTTTGTCCAGAATCCAAGATGGCGTCCAACAAGGTGTAAAATCCGGATAAACCCATTAAAAGTACTATTTTTGTTCATTGAACACGCTAGTGGGGTTCATTTTACGGTTTTAGGTGTCGCGGAGAACGATTGAAAGTGTGGCGTAAAAGCCCCAGAAACGGAAGTACCATTTTCAAAATGGCGGCCTCTTTGATGGAGAAAACTGGGTCTATTTCCCCCTTTGAGTAAAAACTATTTAAAACGTGTGAGACATTGTGGTACCGGGCTGAATTATGGGTAATAAACCCCGCTGAATCTTAATCTGCCCGGTACCACCACAGATTTTGACCCATTTGCCCGGAATTCAAGATGGCGTCCAACATGGTGTTGAAATGCGCAGGAAAAGTCCTATTATTTTGGGTAAACACTTTAGGAGGGTTCATTTTAAGGTTTTCGGGGTCAAGGAGAACGATGGAATGTGTTGCGTAAAAGCCCCAGAATCGGAAGTACCATTTTCAAAATGGCGGCCACGTTCATGTGGAAAAACGGGTTTTTCCGTTTTTCGGGATAAATACCATTTCATGAGTGAGACATTTGGGTATCGGCATAATTTGTAAGTAACAAACTATGTCGAATCTGAATTTGCCCGGTACCATCTTGGATTTTGACCCATTTGCCTGGATTTCATGATGACGTGCAACAAGTTGTTAAAAAGGGATACACCTAGTTAAAGTCCTATTAGTGCTGGATGAACACCTTAGAAGGGTTCATTAAAGGGTTTTCCGGGTCAAGAAGAGCGATGGAACGGGTTGCGGTAACGCCCAAGAAACGGAAGTACCATTTTCAAAATGGCGGCCACTTTGATATGGCGAAAAGTGTTTTTTTTGCCCCCTTTGGGTAAATACCGTTTTATACGTGTGAGACATTGTGGTACCGGGCTGAATTATGGGTAACAAGCCCCGCTGAATCTTAATCTGCCCGGTACCACCACCAGCGAGGCTTATTACCCGTAATTCAACCTGGTACCACAATGTCTCGCACGTATAAAATAGTATTTACCCAAAGGGGGCAACATTTTTTTTCGCCATATCAAAGTGGCCGCCATTTTGAAGAAGGTACTTCCGTTTATTGGGCGTTACCGCAACACGTTCCTTCGCTCTTCTTGACCCGGAAATCCCTTTAATGGGCCCTTCTAAGGTGTTCATCCAGGACTGATAGGACTTTAAATAGGTGTATCCCTTTTTAACAACTTGTTGCACGTCATCATGAAATCCGGGCAAAAAAGTCAAAATCCAAGATGGTACCGAGCAAATTCAGATTCGACAGAGTTTGTTACTTACAAGTTATGCCGGTACCCAAATGTCTCACTCATGAAATGGTATTTATCCCGAAAAACGGAAAAACCCGTTTTTTCCACATGAACGTATCCGCCATTTTGAAAATGGTACTTCCGGTTCTGGGACTTTTACGCAACACATTCCATCGTTCTCCTTGACCCCGAAAACCTTAAATTGAACCCTCCTTAAGTGTTAACCCAAAATAAATAGGATTTTTCCTGCGCATTTCAACACCATGTTGGACGCCATCTTGAATTCCGGGCAAATGGGTCAAAATCTGAGGTAATACCCGGCAGATTAAGATTCAGCGGGGTTTATTTCCCATAATATAGCCCGGTACCACAATGTCTCACACGTATATAATGGTATTTACTCAAAGGGGAAAATAGACCCAGTTTTCTCCATCAAAGAGGCCGCCATTTTGAAAATGGTACTTCCGTCTCTGGGGCTTTTATGCAACACTTTTAATCGTTCTCCACGACCCCTAAAACCGTAAAATGAACCCCACTGACGTGTTCAATGAACAAAAATACCACTTTTAATGGGTTTATCCGAATTTTACACCTTGTTGGACGCCATCTTGGATTCTGGGCAAACGGGAAAAAATCCGAGGTGGTACCGGGCAAATTCGGATTTATTGGGGTTTTTTACCTACAAATCAGCCCGGTACCCAAATGTCTCACATTTTGCCGCTGGTATTAAAAATATTAATTTTTTTTACCAGTCTATAAGGGTACTTGAATCGCGGTAGAGGTCTGAAGACTCGAGGACGCGAAACGAGGTCGTGAAGCTTATTCCTGCCGCCTGCGTGAAGACGTTGCACGTAAGCCCCTGCGAGGGTGTCGAGTCGAGCGCTGATACCACCGACGCCGGTTTGGGCATACACGTCTTCATTCCGCGTCATCGGAGGAAGCCGCGCGATGCGGCGAAGGATTCTTCGCTCCAGCGAGAAGTATTGCTGAAGACATCCTCAAAAGACGGGTGTCAGCGCCGGGGCCGCGTATTCAAAGAGGGGACGGATGAAAGTTTTATAAGTGTGCCGTAGAGTGCGGAAACTGCATCCAGAAAGTCGCCCACGAAGCATTACGAGTAAATTTAGTCTCGACCGCGCACGGTTGATGACGTCACGGCAATGAGCACCCCAGTTCAGAATGTCTGTAAAGGTTACTCCAAGGTACTTGGCAGACCGACTAGGGTACACCGTAGCGCCCCAAAGTGAGATGGACTGACGGAGTGGTCGTTGAGACATTTTCTGCGTTTTGTGCCGGTGGTGAAAAAGGATAAGCTGTGTCTTTAAGGCGTTCGGCAATACACGCCAACGACGCATCCAAGCTTCCAGAACTTTAATTTGGCGCTGTAGACGGCGGAAGACTTCTCTCGCTGTGCGCTCTTTGCACCAGTAGGCCGTGGCGTCTGCATAGAGGGCTAAGGCAAGGTAACGGGACAAGGGAGGAGGAATATCGTGGCAGTAGATCAGGTAGAGAAGAGGAGAGAGGCAGGAACCTTGAGGCACGCCAGAAAGAGGGGTAAACGAGCGGGATACTTGATCGTTAACACGCACACAAGCGAGACGTCCCGTGAGAAAAGCTCGGATGAAGCGCACCATTACAAAAGGGACTCTTAGTTGCAGCAGCTTGTAACAGAGCCCGTCATGCCAAACCTTGTCAAAGGCGCGTGATATGTCCAGAAAAATAGCTTGCACACACTGGCCATCAATTAACGTCCCTGAAACCTCCGTCACCAGCTTGATAAGGGGGTCTGTCGTGCAGCGACCTGTCCGGAAGCCAGACTGTGACTCGGGGATGATGTGGAGGCGGTCAGCAAAAGCAACCAGCCTGGAGTGAATCACTTTCTCAAGAACCTTTGCCACAACGTTCAAGAGACTAATAGGCCGGTGACTAGCGAGATTCGTTGGTGGCTGTCCTTTCTTTTGAATCATGACGATGACAGCAGATTTTAAACTGGGGGGGAAGTAGCCCAAACGGAGGCACCCAGAGAAGAAAGTAGCGAGGTGAGAGACGAACTTGGCAGGGACCTGGCGAAGCATCAGTCTGGTGATACCATCAGCACCTGGCGATAAGCTCCGTCCGTGTTGTATAGCAGACAGAACTGTATGTGAATGTACGTGTATGTGTATAATAACAAATAACAAGTAACAATAGAAACTTGACAGCAATATGCGTTCAAAAAGCACTTGCAAAAGTTAAGAGATCCCACGCAAACTGAAAACTTTCAAAAAAGCTCATCCATCAACGCGACTGAAAAAAGCGTTCGCGAAGCGGCCTAGTTGTAAAGAATTCCAGAGCAAATAACACACAGTGGTTTAGGTTTATCTTTGTCACCAACTTTGATTAGACAGAACAAATAATGTTTGTTTATGATGGACTTCTTCGCGTACCCCCTGGAAACTCCCCACGTACCACTGTGGGTACGCGTTCCACGGTTTGGGAACTACCGCTCTAAGCTATAGAGTGGCGGATTATGATCTAACGGTAATCCCAATAAACTAGAACTAACCAGCCGATGTTTACGAGATGGCCTCTTATCTCGCATTGTATGCTCGGCAGAGGATGCACTGGGCCAAATCTTACCTCGGGCCCAGATGGATACGGATCGTCTAAATGTCTCGTCTAATAGTTATTTTTCATTTTAACACATCGTAAAAGATAAACAAACAATGGAAGATTTTGAAGCCACCGCTATAAGTGTTTACCTGGAAGTTGATTGTTATTGTTTGAAATCAAAGCTGTGGCCAAAACGAATTAACATTTTTTAAGGCGAAATCTTTCTCATTTTCTCAATAATTTATTGAACACAATTTAACTTACATCAAACACATTTCCTTTATAATCGTTTATTTCTATTTAAATAAATTATTCTTGTTTTGCTATAACTGTCAAAACCATAATGTTATTTTCATACCTAGAAACAATATAATCATCAAATACACCATAAATTAATTTCGTTTACTTGCAATATCACAGGCGGCGCAATATGACCTAACCGGCTGAAGCGCTCTAGTGCCTCACGTCGACTTACTTCGGTAGAAAATTGTTATTGGCACTGTCCTATGGCCCAGGCTACATGAAATTCAAGGAAGTGTGATAACAATGTGTTCGGTAACATTTAGTGACGGTCAAAATGCACTGAGTATCAAAACGGCTCAAGCGGGGAAACGGCAGAAAATTCGGATTATATACTCCCCGAAACTAGAGGCGAGCTCTGGCAATCGTCGTCTGGGACAATTTCCCTTTTCCTTGACGACCTCGCCGACGACGATGACAATGACACAAGGAACGATGACGATGACATGGACGATGACGACCGCGTCGTGAGAACCCCCCTTTCCTCCCCCTTTCCGTGGCTGGTTCTGACCAGCATGGGACCCTCCTCCCCATATCTAATAGGCAAGAGTGGTTCGTTGTGACGTAAAGGTTGGCGCGCCCTTAATGCAAATAAACTAAAAACTATTTTAATCATGACATCAATTAACTATCGCGTTCAACGTTTCGCATTCTACCGGAAGATATGTTTGAGACAATTCTAAAATATTTACAACCAACCAGAAGAAACTCAACAACAAACAAAGAAATTCCCAAGGCCTCTTACATAATTTGTGGAGACCACAATATTGACCTCTTAACACAATCTACCTCCAGCACTGAACTAATTGATTTACTAAATTCCTTTCAAATGTATGCTACCATCACATCTCCTACAAGAGTCACACTTTCCAGTAAATCCTTGATTGATAATATTTTTACCTCCATCGACGAATCTCTTATCACTGCCACAGTGCGTGATCCAGGGCTTTCCGACCCTCCTGCTCTTTTCCTTGACCTATCCCTCTCCCATTATCACTCAAAGATTCTGACTCAAAAACGTTTTTTCAATGATGAAAATATTGCTCACTTTATCTCACGGCTAGGTGGTGAACAATGGTCATCTTTATCATTTACAGCAGATGCTAATGTTTTATACTCATCTTTTGTGTCCACTTTCTTGGTTCACTTCAATGAAGCTTTTCCTCTGAAAACAATTCAAATTCGGAAACCAGTAGGTAACCCATGGATTACTCAGGCACTTCGCTGTGAGGGAAAAACACTAAGAAATCTTCACTCATCATTGAAACACTCCCAAAATAGATCAGTTAGTAAAGAGCAATACTTGGCCCTCAAAAAGTCTCATGCCAAAAACATTAGACAATCAAAACTTCAATTTTATAGCCGCAAAATAGCCGACTCCTCTAACATCTCTAAAATGGCCTGGTCTGTAATCAAATCTCAGACTTCTTCGCCCATATCCAAAGAAAGTATCACCATAATGCATGAAGGAAAACTAGTATCTAACCCAACTTCATTAGGCAATATTTTAAATACCTTTTTCACCACCATTAATGTGCCACCAGCAATTGCAACAGGGAATTCTAAACCCTCCTCACAATATCACCCAAAAAGGTTCCCTAGCCCAGTTCAAACCATTTTTCTAAAGCCAACCATCCCAGTGAAGTGGCAACTATATTGAAAAAACTAAGCACCAGACACTCAGCTGGGCTGGATGAAATTCCAGGATCACTCTTGGCAAAATGCTCCACTTTTTATCTCTTCCCCTATCTTACATTATTAATGAGTCTATTTCATCAGGTATCTTTCCCTCTGATCTTAAAATAGCAAAGGTAATACTAATCTATAAGAAAAAAGGGAAAAAATCTGACAAAATCAACTCCCGCCCCATCTCAATCTTATCGTCTTTTTCTAAAGTTTATGAATACATCATGCATGACCGCCTTATGGCACATCTCAATCATCACAACGTTCTTTCACCAAGTCAACATGGTTTCCTTAACATAGATCAACAACTTCCGCTCTTTTCAGTTTCCTCTCACATGTTTATTCCGCCCTTGATAAAGGAGAACAGGCAGTTAGCATATTTTATGATCTTAGCAAGGCCTTTGATTCAATTGATCACAGGACGTTTCTGTCAAAAATGGAGTACTATGGGATCAGAGGGATTGCTCAAAGTTGGCTTTCATCATAGCTATCTGGACGCTCACAAGTAGTTGCTATCCGCACTGTTGACAATAATTGAACGAGTGAGCGTAGCGAACGTAGTGATTTCCATTCGACTTAAACGGCCCTAATTGTTTTTCTGCGTGCGTGCGTGTGTGTGTGTGTGTGTGTGTACGTT
Organism: Sweltsa coloradensis; assembly: GCA_024449915.1. Taxonomy (NCBI): domain Eukaryota; kingdom Metazoa; phylum Arthropoda; class Insecta; order Plecoptera; family Chloroperlidae; genus Sweltsa; species Sweltsa coloradensis. The sequence goes on along the minus strand of JAMZAV010011396.1, from coordinate 13,147 downwards.
GAAAATCAGCCGAATCGCTGAACAGATTGCTCTGAAATTTTAAACAGACATCCGGTACGAGTTTATTAAGAACTGCTAACAAATTCAGCAAGATTCATTGCGATTTAAACCTACAAGAAATGATAAACTGGAAAATTGACTTCCAATGTTTAGAAATTATTTTAACGACAATGTTTTAGATTTTGAAATATGTTTTTTGTTTGTTTTTCGCCTGGCCGTGTAATGCCGTGCCCATGCAAGGTCAGTCGAATGTTGGACGTCAAGGTACCCCCAAATTCCGCTTATATGCAATGCATATTTTCACGTATTTCGTACTGGCTATGTTTACCATAGTAGGCCCTATTGCCACAGATGATGGACTACACTGCGTTATATGCATTTCAAAACATGTTTAATTATTTTTTAAATACAATCTAGAAATTACAAAATCTTTCCCGACCAGGGGATTGAACCCACGTCTCCACATTTCGGCTACAAGGGCGCTTTAGCCAACTAGACTAGGGAAACGCCAAAGTCGTAGTAAGACGAGTGAGCGAGTCATGTGGTGAGTACCCGCCGACCCGGGAACATTTGCATTTAAGTTTGATAATTATATTCGTATAAATAATAGGGTATTGGTGGAAATCACTGTGCCGGAGGTTGCTGTTGTTGGCAGTCTTCAACTGAATATTCCGTGTGACTGCCGGGTCTTGCTTAATGGTAGATTGTTGTTCCGGGAGTTGTGTAAACGTTTAGGCCATAGTTTAGGCCAAAATGCACCACTGTAGCCTATGATAGGCTAGGGAGGTCTAAGGTAAGGGAAGAAAAGAAATGTTACCGGGTACTCAACACATGGCTCACTCACTCGTCCAACAACGACTTTGGCGTTTCCCTAGTTTAACAAAAACAGTTCTCTCAGATCCTCAAAAATTAGTTAAAGGAGTCCCTCAAGGCTCGATATTAGGTCCCTTAGCTTTCCTCCTTCATGTTAATGACCTGCAGCTACACCTAACCGGTGGACTTCTTCTACAGTATGCAGATGACTTCAGTCATCTGCTAACTGCCCCAAACACAATATATCTAGCTTTCCAATGATATTAAATCAAAAGGCTGTGCAAATGTCTCAGTACTGCCAGCAAAACATTCTTTCATTATCTCTTCCCAAAACAGTATACATGAATTTTCATACTCCCCAAAATATACCCCTGTCAAGCCCTCTAATCCAAATTGGGAGTAACCACATTATTCGCTCTTCTTCATTTAAACTTTTAGGATTAATCCTAACAGAGACTTTGGATTGGTCGGGTCAAACAAACATTGTTTCATCTAAAATTCTTAGTGGGTGTTATATACTCAGGAAACTTAAAACTATAGTCCAACCTCATATTTTGATTATTACATACTTTGCATTTATCCACTCCCACCTTTCGTATGGTACACTTTTCTGGGGTGCATCGCCTCATGCAAAAAGAGTCTTCATCCTCCAGAAAAGAGCAATCAGGATAATAGCGGGAGCTTCTAGAAAGCGATCTTGTCGGGAACTCTTTCGACAATTAGAAATCCCAACACTAGCATGTGTCCTGATTCAGTCAGCATCTCTTTTGTTCGCCTTAATACCCACATCTTCCAGCAAAACACAACTGTTCATAATCATTTTACACGTTCCAGCAATTTATTTCACATTTCCTCTCATAATCTTTCCCTTTTCTCTAAAGGTCCATACTACTTAGCATCAATTATTTATAATAACCTTCCGAATAAATTCGCTTATGCCCATCTGACAATTCTTTCAAATCTAATCTTAAGTCCTTTCTGCTTAAAAACAGTTATTACTCACTTCATGAGTTTCTATCTGACGGCTCTCCCATATATATTACCTTGTTGGTTGTCATTAATATCATTATTTACAATGTAGTAATTATTTTTTTGTGTATCATTGTAAATGTACTTGTTTTTTTTTATGTTTCATATTGTATTATTACATTTATCTATGTATTAACAAAACATTTGTTAACCTTAATTTTATTATAACCTTATTCATTTCACTCCACCTATCTCTCTCTCTCTAGAGAATAGGTGATAGTGTTATACTTCTACTCTGTATTAGTCAAATGAATAAAAAATTACTTACTTACTTACTTACAATGTAAAAACCCTGTCTGGGACGGGGTAGGCTCTGGAGTTTGGCACATGAGAGAAGAGGACAATACGATCTCTCAAAGATCAGGTTTCAAGTAAAGGAGAATATTATTCCCGGAAACAAGAGGCAAGCTCTTACAGTCTCAATTTAATCTCTCTCAATCATATAGAAAGGCTACAAATTTTAAAAAAGTCAAAAATAAAATAAAAAATCATTTAAATCATTTAAAGTAATAATTATTTGTTAAACAAATTCTTATTCTGTCTTATAAATCATTTTATTTTGCTTTCTATCATCATCACCATTAGTTTTTAAAAATTTAGTAAATTAATTTTTTCATTCACATAACACACTCATCTCATCAAATTATAATATCACAGGCGGCGCAATATGACCTAACCGGTTGAAGCGCCCTAGTTTCTCACGTCGTGCGTAAGATGTTAAGATATTCTGGCATTCCGTCATCAGAATTCTTTGAAATGCGGAACAGTGAGAATCTCCGAGCGCGAATTCGAAATGGCGTCGTCAACTAAACAGGGCTATCGGACTCAGGGAACAGCGTCCATATCGTCACAAATATTAAGAGGGTCTTCAATAGAAGTCGGTTTGTTGAAAGACTGAGATAAATAAAGTTAATTTGTTTCCGAAAGATTTGTATTTGTACTTAATTCATCAGGCCTGGCCTCGCCAGAATGATTGGTGGCCTAGGCTAATTCTTCGAAGTAGGCTACAATGATGGCAGCCAGTTTCTGCACTGGAGCGTCAGGTCTCGAGTCATCTATGGATGGGGCTCTTCCGTCTGGGCCCGGGGTAGAATTGACCCAGGCATGGCTCTGCTGAGCTCTTTATACATCAGGCCTGGCCTGGACAGAATGATTGGTGGCCTAGGCTAATTCTTCGAAGTAGGCTACAATGATGGCAGCCAGTTTCTGCACTGGAGCGTCAGGACTCTAGTCATCTATGGATGTATTGATAAACACTGCGATATAGTAAATACGGTTTAACTTTAGCCCACAGCCATAATATATAGCTTGGGGGTAGAATAGGCCCAGAGCATTCCTCCTCGGCTCATCGTAAAAGGCGATAAAGAGGCAGTCGGTGTGGACCCCTCAAATAAGATCTTGAGGTGACTGGAGACCGCAAAGGGGGCTCTCATGCATATATTTTCACTTTCCCACACGCACATTTACTCTACAATCATATCTATTTATTACTTTTTCACTTTTTCTACTCTTCACCATCAATGCTGGCCCCCTTTGTGTTCTAAACGTCTACCGCCGTGTTTGCCGTGCGGTGCGACCCGTGCCGGTGCAAAAGGGGATCCTAGTTGTTGAGGAAAATGTTTCTTGCGAGAAACATGGACCAACACGTAACTTTGGCCACCTGCTTCATCATAGACGGAAGATTCAGAACTAGCCCACCTGGGTCAATCAGCTAGTGCAACATTTTGTCACCAATATGTTGCACAGTGGGCAGCCCGGACATAGATTGCGTAGGTTGTATGTACCAATGTGGAGAGCTATGGGAAGAGAAGGGTCGGGAGCCGACCACACTGGTAAAAGATCTATTGCGTCTATGTCTTTGGTACGGACATAAAATTGGCTCTTTCCTACACACCATCCTGATGAAAAAAAGAAATCTTTAATGTTTACAAGGCCCTATGTGGTAGAACCAACGTGGGCTAGTTGAGTCTTTTTCTGGGAAATTTTGTAGGTTGTCCCCTTTTCTACTATGGAAAATCTTCATCACCTTAATCACCCCATTTCCCAACCCCAAAACAAACAATTACCATCAAAGAAAAGACCTAGGTCTTTATTTGAACCAGAAATTACCCTTGACACTATGGTCAAAAATTACAAACCTAGTACAAAATTACCAAGAATTTTGACAATAAAATCCTTAAAAGAGAACACAACATTTTTTAAAATATCATCAGTTGCAATTGCAAAAGCGATTCAAGGAGTAGCAGGTACTGTCAAATCAGTACGGAAACTGCGAAATGGATTGCTTCTGGTTGAGACTGCTAATGATAAGCAGTCTGAACTATTACTTAAAACCACCAAATTTGACATACCTTTTTGAAATTGAAGTTAAGCCGCATGAACAACTTAATAATTCTGATCTTAAATATGTTACCAATGAGGAAATAAAAGAGGAACTCTCCAAACAAGGTGTCATTGACTTGTATAGAATAATGACCCGTGTTGATGGAGAAGAATTTCCAACTGGCACAACAATCCTCACCTTCAACACTAAGGATTTACCTGAAAAGGTGTTAGTGGGACACCACATGGAGATATGACATTCTTCAACAGATTCACGAGTGGGGTTTTAGAGGGCACATGCCAAAATTTTTAGAAAACTTTTTAAAAGATAGAATTTTCAAAGTGCGTGTTAACAATGTTTTGTCAGACTCGTTCTCACTGGAAACAGGTGTACCACAAGGCTCGGTCTTGTCGGTATCACTGTTTGCTATTGGAATAAACAGTGTAGTGGATTGTATCCCAAAGAGCCTAATGTCGTGCCTATTTGTAGATGACCTGGGAATCTTCTACAGATCGGTAAATTTATCAACAGTGCAAAGACACGTGCAAATTGGATTGAACAATACAAGTGAATGGGCTCGAAAGCGGGGGACACGATTCTCTCCCGAAAAAACTCAGTGCATTCACTTTTGCCGTCTTCAAGGAATCCAAAATGACCCACAACTATCGTTTAACAATGGAGAACTTCTATTCAAAACAAATGTCCGTCTTCTCGGCATGGTGTTTGACAAAAAACTAAATTGGAAAGACCACGTTGTTGAGTTACGCAAAAAATGCATGTTGAAAATCATCCTATGGAAAGTTCTCAGTAATACATCGTGGGTTGCAAATAGGACTTGCATGTTGAGAATTTACGGATCTCTAGATTGCTCCAAGATGGACTATGGATGTTTCGTATACTCTTCAGCAAGTAACACAACCCTTAAACTTCTAGACACTGTCCACCATTGTGGTCTTCGTATTGCTCTTGGTGCATTTCGAACAAGCCCGGTAGTCAGCTTGTATGCCGAGTCAGGTGTGTCCTCCTTGGCAGAACGGAGAAACCTCTTGATGGGTACGTATGTAATGAAAATTAAAGCTATGCCTAACCATCCAGCAAATCGGAATGTTTTAACACGACATATGTCAGACACTTTGATAACAAACCCAAGGCATCTCTTCCAACGGGATTAAGATGTAAACTTTTGTTTAATCTTATAGAATTTCATCTGCCAAAAGTTTTTAATTTTATATTTAGCAATAACCCGCCCTGGTTTACACCAGAGCCGATTATTATATTTGACCTTTGTCGTTTTGATAAAAACTCTACTTGCGATAGTGTATTCAAAATTAACTTTAGAGAGATTTGCCATGAACATCAAAGGTTTACTTTGGTATTCACAGATGGCTCCAAAATTGACAACAAGGTTGGAAGTGCTTTTTATTGCTCCACCTTAACTGAACGTTTCAGGCTAAGCGACGTGTGTTCAGTTTTCACTGCAGAGTTATTTGCCATCCGTGAAGCTCTTAAATACATTCTACGCTGTCGTTGTGGAGAATACCTTTTGTGTTCAGATAGTTTAAGTTCACTTCAAGCTATAGAACTCATGTATTCAAGTCATCATTTGGTACAAGACATCCAATTCTATTTAGAAAAAACTACCTCTAAGGGTTATATATCGAGTTTTGCTGGATACCTGGACACGTGGCATAGAGGAAATAAACACGCTGATCGGGCTGCTAAGGAAGCTTCCCAGCGTCGCGACGTTGATTTCAATCTAGTTCCCGTTCCAGATGTCAAGAGTGGATTCAAGCAAAAATTGTTGGATTTGCGACAAGCATCTTGGGATGTGTTGCAAAATAACAAATTGCGTAGTGTGATGCCCACATTGACAAATAAATTCGTCCACCTACGTCTCGACTCTCACGTAGAGAAGAGGTGGTATTGTCTAGACTTCGTATAGGGCACACACGCCTAACACACGGATATCTCTTAACCAGAGAAAAGGTTATTCCCATATGTGACACATGTGATGTACCTTTAACCGTACATCATATGCTAGCAGAATGTACCAAATATGATGCCTTGCGCATACAATTTGATCTCTCCCAATCATATGAAGAACTTCTATCATATGATAACGGCGACAAACTTTCCAAATTTCTCATCCAAAGTAATCTATTTAACAAACTTTAATTAACTTCATACACATTTCTTTCTTTTCATTTACATACATAACTTTTATTTTGCTATTACTTTCTTCATCTTCAATTTATTTTGTTATTTATACACTTAGAAAACAATCTAATCATCAAACATACCTGCATTAACTCTTCTAATTTACTTTCATTCACAGGCGGCGCAATATGACCTAACCGGTTGATGCGCCCTAGTTTCTCACGTCGTCGTCGTCCAGCTTGATTGATCGTCGTATTATCGGTGTTCTCTACTTAAATATCCCGGTCTCTCGTTGGTCAAAGTTCGCTCGTCGACGGTGTGGGCGCTTACAGGGATGGCTTGGTAACCTTAAAATTTAATGTTCTAACTGAACGAAAATGAGTGAATAGACTCTCAATACGAATGTTTATGTTTATTTATTTAATAGGATAACAAAAAAATAAAAAATTTGCATGTTCTGTTTGATTAAAAATATAAATATTTACAATTTAATATTGGGGGATATATATTTATCTACAATAAACAACACAACATAATAGCAGTGCACATGTAATGATTTTTGACCCCGTCTGGGCCCGGGATAGAATTAGCCCAAAGCATGGCTCTGTTAATCGTACAAGGCGATATTAAAGAAAAGTCCACCTCTCAAACATCAGCTTCTTAGTGCGGAGTGTAAAATTCACCGAAACTAGTGGCGAGCACTGGCAATCGTCGTCGGGGACACATCCCCTATCCCTTGACGACCTCACTAAAAACGATGACAAAGTCGATGAAGACCGCGACCTAAAAAAAAACAACATTTTTCCCCTACCCTTAACTGGTTCTAACCAGCAAGGGAGGGCCCTTCCTCCCCATATCTCCTAGGCTAGAGTGGTGCATTAGGACCTAACTGTTGACGCGTCCTTAATTCAAATAAACGAAGAAAAACAAAAAAACATTCCGACATGGTTTTTAGGGGCACATAAGAACTTGGCCGTGTAATATTTGATGGTTTGCTTTAAAGTAATGTGAGCTGGCAGTTTATCGTTCGATCATATCTAGCTTGCATGCTCACTCAAAGCTGAATATTTAAAATAATTTTACCAATTAAGTATTGGTAGACAATTAATATTGACACTATTGTACAGTGCCTTGGATTCGCGCAATCCTCTTTATACGCGCCGAGACCCGGCACCTCCACCATTGGTGTGATGGAAGTGCCGGGTAGGACTTTGAAATATTTACATGCGAAAGTAGTTAAGAAATAAAGTTTAATTCCTTGGTCCTACGACTACCTATATTCAAGTTCTTTGTATGACATGTTTATCCATAAAGACATAGCATCGTACAGGTCCCACTTCTGCGTTGATTTGGCTGCTGAGCCGCTCAGAGGTGGTTTCGTGATAGCCTCCGTTCTCGGGTGTAGCTCGCTGAACAAAACATTCTTGAGTGACCATGTCTGTGTCCCGTGGCTGGTTCTGACCAGCATGAACCCCTCCTCCCCATATCCCCTAGAAAATTAGATAGAGTGGAGCATTATGACCAAACGGCCTCGTCTGGGCCCGGGATAGAATTGGCCGAGACCATGGCTCTGCTAATTGTTAAAGGCGATACAAGAGAAAAGGTCCACCTCGCAAACATCAGCTAGTAAGAGGGGAGTATATAACTCCCCGAAACTAGAGGCTAGCTCTGTCAATAGTCGTCAGGGACATCTCCCCCTTCTTTTGACGACCTCCCCGACGACGAAGACGACGACAATGACCCCACGAACGATGAAAAAGACGATGACGATCACGCCGTAAAAAACCCCTTTTTCCTTTCCCGTCCCCCAGCCCGTGGCTGGTTCTGACCAGCATGGGCACCTCGTCCTAATATCCCCTAGGCTAGAGTGGCGCATTATGATATAACGGTTGACGCGCCCTAAAGTTTAATGAATCAAGTGTTGCCGATAGTGGTAGCCCATACGTGACACGTGACAGCTCACGGTTGGGCGTGGCATTTGAGAGTCCATAATAAGACAGGCCAATAAGAGCAACCGTTCAATACATCAACATCAATAAAAGTTGTTACTATATTTGCACTTAAAATAATAAGGATTGACATAGGGCTGTTTTAATTTGAAAATGTATTCGATTATAGCATCAAACAAACAGTTTTAAGTTCAGAAATTTAGAAGGTCTCCTGGAAATTTCATTAGAGCGGAGTACCCGCTTAGATCAGGAAATAAAATAAAACACATGTCCTAAATCCTCTTCAAATAAATACCAACATTTAAAGAGAAATATCAAAGATCTATGCAAGTATTTTCTTGGATTCGGCGCATAAGTATTAAACGAGGGAACGAACCGACGAGTGTCTCCATTCAACTCAAACGGCTCTTATTCTGTAATTCTGTGTATCTCTCTGTACGTCGAATATCAGCCGAATCGCAAAACAGATTGCGCTAACATTTTTAACAGGCATCCGGTACGAGTTTACTGAGAACTGTTAACAAATCACCTAGATACATAGCGATTTAAATTTATTATGAATAAAAATGTGATCCTTTTTAAATATCAATAGCATTGGTTTAGATTTTTCATATTATGTACTAAACACATGACTCACTCATTCGTTTATCAACGACTTTGGCGTTTTTCTAGTAATTTCTTAATATTAAAATCCTTGTAGAGCACGACAAACCAATATATAAAATGTATAACTTGAGCAAAGTTTGAAATGTGTGCATACCCTACTGTATCATCTCCTGAGTACGATAATTTTCGATAATATTTTATTAAACAAAAATAAGAAAACAATCGGATTTAATGTAACTTATACTGACTAAAACCGTTTGCTACTATTCTCCACATAATAATGGCATAGAAACCCATAGTAAAAGCACAGGAAAAGAGAGCTGTATACTTAAATCACACTCATCAACCAACGCGATTGTAAATACCGTGCACGACGCGGGCCTAGTAACAGAGTCGACAAAGAAGTTTCCCCGTTGAAACTTCTTTATCGACTCTGCTAGTACCAAACACCGTAGAACAATAATAATGTTAGGCACGGAGGTTCTTTTATCTGAGCTCTTTGCTCCGACGCCAAGACCAGGGCCACACAAGGAGGTATGAATAATGTAAGGAGGACAGCATGCGCTATCTGTGGCTGTACAAATGAACGTGGCCGTTTTGAAAAGTCTCCGATCGAGTTTTTCGCAGTATTGCTGCTTCTCGTTGGTGCTGACCAATATGGGGGGCTACTAAAACATAGAGTTTTTCGCAGTATCTACTGCTTCTCGTTGGTGCTGACCAATATGGCGACTACCATCGACGGCCAAAACAGCTGATATTATACTTAAAACATTGATAATAACTCTTGTATCAATATGAGAATGAATAATAAAGAGTTGAAATGTAATTTTAGTTGATGTGCTGCGTTTTTGTTTGTTTTGGAATGCTCATAGCTTTGACAATGGCTTTAATAATACCGACGACCTTGCTTTGGGTTCGAGGCTTTCGCCGACCACCATTGTCGTTCAAGTGGCTATGGTTTCACGGCGACATGCTGTCTCCTTACATTATTCATACCTCCTTGGGGCCACATGGAGCCGGATTGTGGCGAAAATACTCAGTATTGGGAAAAGGAATACACTTTAAATAAACACCTAGATATTTAAGAATGAGTTGCGCAATACCAACTATGGTAATATATTAAAAAGTTGTAAACAATTATAATTAATAAAATTAAAACTATCGCGCACTATTTTCTTATGCAAGGCACCACAAATGCGTTATTCGGCGCTGTCGCATAGGAAAATAATGTTTTATATTTAGAGGGCTGTGGATAAAACATTGTTGAGAATAGACGCCAGTTTTTGTCTGTCTTGATTGGATTTCACACCTGCAAAGTCGTGTTTGATTTCTCTGGACTAAATTACATTTCCTTTTGTAATTCGGAAAGAAGATAAATCTCAGTTTGTGTTGAAAAAGAACAAAGATGTTCTCCTTGAGTTTGGAGGATGTTTGTAGGGCGAGCTGTTCTTTCAGATTAGTAAGAATCTTAGATTTGGTCATTGCTTTATTGTCAGGGCTGGTTGGTTCTTCATCTGCCGACAATATTCATTAAGCCAGACTTGGATATTTTGAAAGTGATTTCATTTTCTCTTGTAACTCATGGATGTCAACGCTCAAATACCTATATTAGTTCTATTCGTTTGGACGTTTGATCTTTTCAAGCTCACTCTCCCTGCGATCGAATGCTGGTTCTGTCCATCACATGCATGTCCCACCAATCCCCGGGGAAGAATTTGGCCCAGAGCATGGCTCTATTAATCATAAATGCCTGGGAAGAGATAAAGTCCATCTCGCAGACAAACAGCTAGCAATTAGAAGATTATTCCCTGAAACTAGAGGCGAGCTCTGGCGGTATTCGTCGGGGACATCCTCCCGCTTCCCTTGACGACCTCCTCGACGACGATGACAATGACTTAACGAACGATGATGAAAACGATGATGACCGCGACGTGAGACCTCGATTCCTCCCCTTACCCGTGGCTGGTTCTGACCAGCATGGGCCCCTCCTCCCCATATCCCCTAGGCTAGAGTGGTGTATTATGACCTAACGGTAGACGCGTCCTTAAAACAATTAAACCAAACGAATGTACAACGCTGAAAATCAATTCTGTGACTGAGTGAATAGACTCTAAATACGATTTTTTTTACCTTGCCCAAGCCGTCATTTGTATTAAAACGACATAGTCATAACTCATAAGCCTACAACTTTGACCCCAGTCTGGGTAAGAGGAAGAATTAGCCCAGGGTTTTCTTCCACCGATCGTACAAGACAACAGCAAACATCAGCTAGTAATAAGGGGAGTATATTAATTCCCGCAACTAGAGGCGAGCACTGGTTGTCGTCTTGGTGGATCTCGTCGCCTCCCCTCGACGATGTCCCCTGAACGACACATTTGGCAGTTGGCACATAGCTATTTGCTCGGTCGGTAAGAATCCGACGTATATGAAACTTTATATACTTGTCAATAAATCAACTTTGTTTAGGCACTTTTCTTAACACAGAACGGGTTATCGGATCGGGCTGATTTTTTTTTTGTAAGTAATGGACCACATATCAGGTCATATACCGAGTTTCAAGATTGTAAATCTTTCGGTGCGGCGTGTGCAGAGAGCTGAAACCCCTTTCTCTATGTCAGGAGTATACAGGGGCTTCGAGTTAGTCGTTTAACAGTCGCGTGCGCTTGGCTGCGGACGAACGACCGTCGCCCTAGATATACTCACATTTCTCTACGGCTCCAATGAACGTAGTGCAACGACGCAGGGAGGAGGAAATATTTCACATCGCACATGTTGTTGAAGACTGCGAGACAGGCAGGGGTGTGATCCAAACAAACTCTAGAATAATCTTTATTTAACTCAAATCAACCCCGTCTGGGCCCGGGGTATAGAATTGGCCCAAAGAATGGCTCTGCTAATAGTAAAAGGCGATTCAAGAGAAAAAGTCCACCTCGCAAACATCAGCTTGTATGAGGTTAGTATTTTACTCCCCGAAAATAGAGGCGAGCTCTGGCAATCGTCGTCAAGGACCTTTCCCCCTTCTCTTGATGACCCCTCGACGACGATGACGACAATGACACCACGAACGATGACGAAGACAATGACGACCGCGACGTGAGAACCCCCCTTTCCTCCCCTTACCCGTGGCTGGTTCTGACCAGCATGAGCCCCTCCTCCCCCCCCCTAGGTTAGAGTGGTGCATTATGACCTAACGGTTGACGCGTCCTTAATCCAAATAAACCAACAAATCTTTCCCACATCACCTAGGCTAGACAATTAGAAAACAATTATATCATCAATCACACCATAAACTCAGTTTATTAACTTACAATATCACATGCGGCGCAATTGACCTAACCAGTTGAAGCGCACTAGTTTCTCACGTAGTCGTCGTGATGTTCTCAGAATACAGATTATAATAATACAATAAAATATAAAGGTTACAAAACTTAGTATTATAATTCTTATGCACATTGGCTTTGATCTCTGCAATCATGAAGAACATCAATCATATGTTAACGGCGACAAAACTTCGAAATTTTTCATTCAAATAAATATTTTTTTCTTTTAAATGCTAAGATAACAATATAATCATCAAACACACCGTAACTCACTTCATTAACTTACAATATCACTGACGGAACAATAAGACATAACCGGTTGAACCGTCCTAGTTTCTCACGTGGTCGTCATATTGTTGTGTTTAATGAGTATTGTTTTTCATACGAACAGCCCCCGTCTGGGCCCGGGGTAGAATTGGCCCAGAGCATGGCTCTGCTAATCGAAAAAGTCGATTCAAGAGAAAAAGTCCACCTCGCAAACATCAGCTAGTAAGAGGGGAGTATATTACTCCACGAAACTAGAGGCTGGCTCTGTCAATCGTCGTCGGGGACACCTCCCCCTTCCCTTGACGACCTCCCCGACGACGATAACAATGACACAACGAACGTTGACAAAACCGATGACGATCGCGACGTGAGAACCCCCCTTCCTCCCTTACCCGTGGCTGGTTCTGACCAGCATGGGCCCACTCCTCCCCATATCCCTTAGGCTAAAGTGGTGCATTATGACCTAACGGTTGATGCGTCCTTCACCCAAATAAATCGAAGGACATAAATGTGACGTACTTTGCATTTATCTATAGTTTATTTTTTCAGATTTTCCCAAAGTTTGTAATTGTTTATAGAAATGTTTTACATACAATTTAAAAAGCTGCACCATACAAAATCGAGGAGATTTATCATCTGTTTAGTAAATCGAAAAGTTCCTTGAAAATAGGAATTTAAGGGGC
>JAMZAV010011395.1:0-21330 GCA_024449915.1 Sweltsa coloradensis | reverse complement strand
CCGCTTCTCTCCCCCCTCACGCGATCAGCGTTAATGAGTTTTGCCGCACGGATGCCTCTACATCTATTTGAACGTTTTACTAAAAGTTTGTCTATTTAATGTTTTACGATATCCCAGAATGTTTTACACATAGTTCTGTTTGACTTTCTCTCCTGTTTATTTAAGCATGATCAGGTTACGGATTGGCGAACGTTCGTCAAATCATGTTACTGACCTCAGCGAGTTTGACCTCACAAAGTGAATTAACTCTAGTTGTTTTCTTTCAGTGACGCTGCGCCAGCAAACATCGAGACCAGAGCTTCCCATTTCAACATCGAGGTACGTAGACTAGCTTTACAGAATCAAACGCTTTGCAAGTCCTGTGGGAAATCACGCTAAAACAAGGTTCGGAATGCACCTGGATGGGGAGGGGAATGCAGGGATTTAGAACTAATAACTCTTTGAACGTCTGGTGGTGTAGAAAATAAGGAAAATTGCAGCGCTTTTTCGAATCGACGTCGACTTATGGATCTGATGTAAGACTTATGAGACTAATGCTGAACATCGAAATTTGTTTTTTCTAATGTGCCTTTGTGTGCCTTTACTTTAAATGTGCCTTTACTAATGCTATTACTGACAAAGTTATGCATGACTGCCGATTTTCCGTTACTGTGCAATAATTGTTGATAAAATAGCTACAAGTTACCCTGCCTTTACAGTTTACACATTTGGCAGTAAGCGAATAGCTCTCCACATGTGATCAAGGTTATTCGACCGCGTTTTTCTATTTTCCCAAAATATGCTACCAAGTCAAAATAATATAGTGAATGGCTTTGAAACCTGGCTCTATTAGAAAATTAAAACTATTTTTTTTCAAATTTTTCTGATCGGGCACACGGCAAATATCGCCTCTTCAAAATAATTTCAAACTTTAATTCGCCCAAGCACACCATTCAACGTAGGTAGTTGTGTTTTTGTGACATTATTTCCAACTAGATATTTTAGAGGCTGACTGAGAGAAAATAGATTTGTTTTCAATTTTGTCTTTTTTGTGAATTTTTTCGTTTGGCCGTATTTTGTACCGATTTGTACCGCCAAACGAAAAAATTCACAGGAAAGACAATTGTTTAAAAAATCTAAAAAAACACCTGAAGATGCTGACGCAATCGACGAGTAAATTATTATCAACCGCGATCGATATTTGAAATTGAAATAGGTCCGCTCATCTCATTGGCAATAATTTACTCTCGAACGACGCCAGTATAGCTGTTCCATCGGAAGTTTGCAGCTGCTACTAATCGTCCTAATTGGCCCTCAGATCCGCCAGTGTCGACATTCAACAAGACTAGCTCGGAAGTCGTCAAAACCATTTGATTGATATTATGTTTGTATAGTTGGATTAAGAGATATAGATAAATGCAAATCTGCTTTAGGTTCCTAACTAGATAAAATGAAATAATATGGGTAACAATAAGATTGAAGTAACTGCATGATATTGGTGGGGTGGTAGTAGTGAATGAATCTCTCAGCCAGAATGGCCAGCCAGGTACATGCAAGTATAAGAGGTCTAGAGATTGTGCATATAGTTAGCAATCAGGTTGCTGAGTGAAACCTCTCTAGATTCAAATTAAGTAAATAAAAAAACTATTACGGACAAGACTGGATCCGTATTTAATGTGACCCGTATAAGGTAGAAGATACAGATAAGTGTTCAAAAATAAGTAAATAGAGGGGTAGTTGGAAAAATGAGAAGCAGGGAGTAGGGACTAATATGAATACAAAACAGAGTTGCAGAAAATGTCAACTAGTTCAATCTACGATGGACGAAATAAATGTATCTGCCAAGCACAAAATGGGGGAAAAGAAAAGTGGCTCTACATTTTATAAAGTGGTGAGATCTAAAAGTATAGCCAATCACATTTTCTTGTCTTTAATTTGTATTATTAATTAAATAATTAAGAAATAAATTAATAAATGTTCAGGGCCTATATTATAACCAAAAGCTATGTTGAACATTATAATAATAATAGTTCACAAATAAATATTTTAATAAGAATTTATATATAAAATAAATATAATGTATTGAAATATTTCGAGGAGGATGAAATAACATTAACACACTTCATTCAAAATTTATAGCTTGGTCGATGAAATAAATAACATTTTTCATTTATGTTTTCGTCAATGACGACGACCAGCGTACAAATTCATCGCTCAAGCTTTTAATCTGTGAAAAAGTATAGTAATATTCAAAAATATTAATATTCTTACATTTTCACTCAATACTGTCTCCTAATAATAGAGACATTTAGTTATTTATTTGTTAGATTTTCCATTTCTAACTGTGGCAGCTTTGAGGCTCCATGACGGATACAGCTCTGGATATTGCCACTGAGCGCTTGCCGCAAGTCGAAGAGAAGAGCTCCACAGCGGCCATTCAATGAAGCTCTGGGGGGAACGAGACGGTGACAAACGACTTGCCCCTCACTACCGCCGACACGAGCGTGTTTTTCATTAAATCGCTGCGACTGTGACAATCAAACAGCCTTCTGAATGGCCATCAATTACTTCATCAAACACTCTAATTTAATTGTCTCCGAATGGTCTTTTGACAAAACAATTAGTTTCGTCGTCTGCGTCCACCTTAAGAACCAGGTTAAACGAGTTTTGTAGACAAGATTCTATCTTAGGTGGAAACGTGTTTAAATAATTTTAATTAAAAATTGCTATAAGCACACAGGAAACACTGGAATAATTTCGTTTTATTTGCACTAATTGACCTTCAACAAATTGGACGCTTCATTTCGGCCGTTATAGTAATTGATTGATCACAACAGTGTAATAGGCTGAAATTTAAATTAAAGCATATACTCCGTGGTTAATAAAAACTGACTGTATGTCTCTACAATTAGTGTATGCCTGTGGTGTTGTAAGGCCACGCGGCACGCTGTAAATCACTGTATTATTTACAATTGATACCCCTTATCGCCATGAATAATATTTTTAAGAAAGTTAACATTCCCCTAAAAATATGCTCAATCTGTCTATTTTCCTTCTCAAATCTATAATGTATCCCCCCCTTATTAACCCTTCCCCCCCCCCCCCCCCGCCACATTCATGAGTCCTGTTGATGTTTCCCATTCGAATCAGTTTTAATGAGCCGTGGTTCAAAGTAGCCCATCACAGCAGTTACTCATCTTTGTTCACTACGAAGACTGCGTTTTACTCAGTAGCTTCATTATCAACATCATTATTTTTTGTTCATTATTTCATTACTTATCATATTTTGATTGACAAATATAGGCCTAACATCACGTAAATTGAAATATATTAACTATAACAGCAATGGGCTATCAAACCAAAATATAATTTCCTTAGTGGTTTGGCTGCTAATGATGTTAATAATCCATGTTTATTGGGTCAATTTTATTACTGGAATTAAGCACGCGAGCAAAATCAGCGGTGTATTACTCATTATCAGGTGTAACACAATACTTTACGTCTCGACCAACAAATTAGAAATATACAGGTAATGAGGGCAAAGCCTATACCCCTTTTTATATCCCCCGCATGTTCACTAAAAATAATTAAACTAGGAAGCTTCGCAAACGCTTTTTCAGGCGCGTTGTTGGATGAGTGTAATTGGTGCATTGAGTTGCCATGAGTTCGAATGCGAAATGCAAAATAACCTACACGGTTGAAGCGCCCCTGATTCTCATGTCGTCGTCGTAAAAATTAAAACAATATTACTAAGCGTGTTTCGCAGGCCATAGCAATAAGAAAACGAAATCAATTTAAATACCATCTTCATTACACATGGCAGCTCAATGCACCAATTACGCTCATCCAACAACGCGCCCTAAAAAGCATTTGCGAAGCATAATTATATATATAATAATCGAAGACAATTTTTAAAAAATCGAAAAAATCGTTAAATTGCGATTTTAATGAGAAATAATTTTTCTATGGCGCTAAAAAACGTGGCAGTTCTAAGTTTAGAAATTTCGAAGGCCTCCAGAACATTATATCGCAATTGGAGTATCTGTTTAGCTGGAATCGTGTTAACAAACACACAAAAATACAAACAGAAAAAAAATCGTAAAAATGCGATTTTTATGAGAAATAGTTTTTCGTTTGCGCTTAAAAACGTGGCAGTTCTAAGTTTAGAAATTTCGAAGGCCTCCAGAAACTTTCATCGCAATTGGAGTATCAATTTAGCCGGAATCGTGTTAACAATCACACAAAAATACCAACAGAAAAAACAAGAAAAACGAAAAAAAATCGTAAAATTGCGATTTTAATGAAAAATAAATTTTCGATTACCCTCAAAAACGTGTCAGTCCAAAGTCCAAAAGATTTTGAAGGCCTCAAGAAAATTTTATCGCAATTAGATTATCGGTTATAGCCGGAATCGTGTTAACAAACAAATAAAAATACAAAAAGAAAAAAACATTCCGGATTTTTTTCTTCAGTGTTGTAGAATGGAATCTTCGCTACGCTCATCCAATTATCAATCAATCACTCGATCGAAGTAAATGTGTACACCCGGCGTCAGAAGTAAATCAATGGATATAACGATTCTTCTTTCTTTCTTTTTTTTTTTTTTCCCTACATCTTTTTATATTTGATTCATTAATTAATTGTATTTAATATCCTTTCATTTGTTATCAAAATTGTTGTGTTTTAATTTAATGCATTTTTGTTGTAATGTTATTTTTTCAAATATTTACTAAATTGTAGTTCATTGTTGTGTCTGCATCTATGTAATTAGATTTATTTAGTTGTCCTCCTTTGTAAATCAGTTTTATAACTGAATAGGATAGACGTTAAATAAAAAATAAATAAAAAATAAAAAATTCCACTTGATTTACTTCTAACGCCGGGTGTACGTCCGCCCGTGCTCGTAATAGGCATCCGGTTTATGTAATGTGCAAGGTAAAAATTTAATTTTTTTTCGTGGGAAAACTTTATAGGGTGCAATTAGCCCCTCTTCAGGTGAACTAGGTATGTGCGGATAGAAAATTGTGAAGGGATGTCCGAGGGCTGTATGAGAGGACTCAATCCCTTGCATTTGCCTTAACGACTGAGGAAAACCTCGGAAAAAACCTTCAGTCAGGATTGCCGGTCTCGACGGGATTCGAACCCGGGACCTCCCGAATCAGAGTCGAGCGCTTAGCGCCCGAGCCAACACTGTCGGTATGTGCAAGGTAGGTGGGGTAAGAACAAACCTACACTGTCAAATTAAAGGTGTTAAACTAAAACCAATCACAATTTCCTAAATTGCATACTCAGGTTATCTCTTTGTACGTTGTTAAACGTTTCCTTCCTTATCTTCACTTCTACGACTATCTCTTCAATGTGGTGTATATAAATTGGGAGCTACAAAACCCAACACTGATCAATTTGCTAATTTCTGCCACCGGCGACGACCGCTGTCTTCTCATGCTAAAATACTGTCACTTTGCTTGATCTGAGACCACGTGTCTCAGAAAGCAATCTCCGGCCGTCCTTGTGCGAACGTGAACGTGACATCCATTAGCGGGATATTTGAAGATAACTACACACTGTTGAGTTCGCTGCTCACTTATTCAGGCCCTTCAGGCCAGGGGCGGATACAGGAGGGGCGGTGGGGCGATTGCCCCCCATGATTCTTTAAAATAAAATACTTTATATTATTCTATAATATTTAATTTTATCGTGCAGGCCTATACTGCGTCGAGAATGGCAAAATATATTGCAATTAGTATGTGTAAAATGCCAACTAAGAAAGTATGATAATCACGTAGGGCGGTAGGAGAGGGAGTGAAGCTGTGTGTGGAGTTGTGGAGTAAAGTAGGATCGGGATGTGATTGTGCTCGCTCGACGTGCGGCCTAACGCCCAAAACTCCCAGTAAAAACAAACAACCTTCCTTTATATTGTCAGAAATCATCAGTCTGCCTCTGAGATGTGTCGTATATGCTTAGTTTAAAATAAGATCAAACGTTAATATGTTGCCATGTATGCTGTGAATTGTAAGCTCGACATGACGACAGAACAAATTGACGCACACAAACTACATTGTTTCGGTATTAAATTCACCCACCACTTTTTTCTAACCTGATTTTCATATTTTTCTGCCTGCGGCGCTAATGGGACTGTGTGACCCCGTACCCCTGTGCTTGGTCTCTTTCCCTCGGATGTGCATGCCCTCCTCATGATTATCTCCTACACCCGCCACTGCTTCAGGCCCCCTCTACACCATGGCTGCATCCTGCAGGATATTGAAGCTAAGAGCTTATGAAATTATAAAATGTGAGTCATGAATGTGTTCGTTGTTCGTTCATGTTAAGGCTGCTAAAGGTACGGTTGCATATACGGTTATGGCTTAGTAACCCGCATGAGAATCTTGGAATTGTGGTGGGATTATCCATGTGGGATTCAACAGACGCGTGTAATCGCCAAGACGACGTTTTACAGGGAGATTACGTCAGTGGTTGTTATAACAGGGATTTAGAATCGAATGCAATCCGACAGAATTACTTCGGGCAAATATCTGAGTAAAAATAGCTCAGCGAAACTATCGTGCTAAGGTATTTGTTTCGGAGAATGAAACATTTGGCATAAGTAATATAATTATGCATGTTCGAAAGAGAAACAATAAACTCCATTGAGGTATACACGATTTTGTTTTGATTCCTATTTTAATTTGATAATTAATGCATTGTTTATTATTTTATTTATTTTTTCCATTATTAATGCGTACTTTATTGTGACAAATTCATGACAACACATATTGTAGAAATACAGCCAAACCTTACACACTCAAAAGAAATGAGATCTAAAAAAGGGCCAAGCTCATCTACCCTTCCACATAAACGTACAGTGTCCCATAACAGCATCCTCGAAAAGCTTGGCAAAATAGAATTTGCGATTATTAATTTAACGTAATAGTTTATCCAAGTTCTTTTTTTCTAGTTAATTTAAACGTAATAACATGCAAATTCTATTTTGCCAAGCTTTTCGAGGATGCTGTTATGGGACACTGTACGTTTATGTGGAAGGGTAGATGAGCTTGGCCCTTTTTTAGATCTCATTTCTTTTGAGTGTGTAAGGTTTGGCTGTATTTCTACAAGTTTTTGTTATGTGTGTGATCTCATTACTTTTTCAAGTTCCATTACAAAATTATTTGCTAAAATATAATATTTTTATCAAAGTTGATTTAAATTCAATGGTATTAGCAGTAACAATATAGGATGTAAAATATCTAGACCCGGATTCATGTACATCCTGGGTATAGGTGGTATAACCATGGTATAACGACGGTATAAGGACTGGACCCCAATTCTTGAGTTCGTGGGGGATGAGTTGAAAACGCAATTTGAAAACGAAGTCGTTTTCGTTTTCGAAGGAATTGGTATTCTTGAACGGTATCGTGGGAAAACGTCATGGGTTGTGAGTTGAAAGCATGGTTGAAAGAGTATCACGAAATCCAAACACTTTAAAAAGATTTGCGTATAGCAAAGAGCTCGAAAAAGTTCTATATTTATTCTAGATGGCAGTGCCTTCATAAACGCCGGCCAATCGAAAGACAAGTTGTATGAAATGATTTGATTGTTGCAATTATGTAAACAAACAGATGAGCAAGTTCATAATGTTGTGCTGGCATAGGGTTGGCTAGGCTTGTCAAACATGTAATGTAAGTATGAATTGTACTAGTCCTATAGCCAAATGGAACTTTAGACCTACACTTTTGCATTATAAATAATTTTCCACATCTGGGCCTAGGCCAGGGACGGTTTCTGATCTGTTTTATGAGAGTATAATGACACCTTTTCTCGTTCCACACAAAGAAGAAAAATTTTAAATGTCCGCTATTTGTTTACGTATCGCACTTTCCCGCCTAACTCTGCTTATACCGTCAACAAGTGTCAAGTAACTATGGTTACTTGTTGATTGTATGCCAAGTGTTTAAGGCTTATTTTAAAACCTTTATTTGGAAGCCTTCCAACAAACTTTTTCAACTTTTTTTTTCAAAAGAGACTATCATTCTATAACCTTAATGTCCATGTAAAATATGAACATTGTAGTCCCACCCGTCTGGTCAGAATCGCGGGCCGACGTATTAGATGTGAGTAGTAGTAGGCAGTAGTAGGCAGTAGTAGGCAGTAGCTAACATCCTTAAAGCGGCTGTCACACGATTGAGAAAATCGCGCGAGTTGGCTCGCGCGAGTAACTCTCTGGGAGTAGGCCTACACTTGTTTACATGGAACTCACCGCCTCCCCGTCAGACGGTGAGCCAGCTCGCGCGAGCTCGCGCTCGCTACGAAAAATGTCCAGCTTGTTCAACTTCCTAGCAAGTCGAGGTAGCGAGAGCCAATCAGAACCCACTACCATAACACGTGACCAGTGAACACCAATAGGTGGCGTTGTTGTTACCTTCATTGACTGTCGTGTGACAAGGATGGTAATAAACTCGCGCGAGCCAACTCGCGCGATTTTCTCAATCGTGTGACAGCCGCTTAAGGGGAATCCCTAGACCCAAATATGATTTATTAAGAATGCAGTAAAGACGTCTGAAAAGTAAGTAGAATGTAAGAGGGGTTTAATAAAAGAGAGGATTATTTTTTTGAAATTTTTTTGACGGGACATAACCTCAGAATCAACAATTGTATTCAAATTACTGGAATCAGTTGCTCATGTTCAAAATTGAATTTTTAGCAGCGGTTTTTTGTATATTATTTCTACACTCCTTTATCTACAACCTAAATAAAATTATTTTTGGATTTATGGTTTGTTGCGTTGCACAATTTTTTCGCCTGCCGGTACAATTTCAAATTTTGTACCGTTTAACGGAAAAAATCGTGCAACGCCAGAAACCATATAAAACCAATAATACTTATATTAAGGTTGTAGATAAAGGAGTGTAGAAATAATATATAAAAAACCGTTGCTTAAAATTCAATTTTGAACTTGAGCAACTGATTCCAGTAATTTGAATATAATTGTTGATTCTGAGGTTATGTCCCGTCAAAAAAATTCAAAGAAAGTAATCCGCTCTTTTTTGAGCACCTCTCACATTCTACTTACTTTTCAGACGTCTTTACTGCATTCTTTAGAAATCATATTTGGGTCTAGGGATTCCCCTTAAAGTGATTTTGAGCATGTTTCAAGCCATTTTTTCACCAAGAAGGAATGGTCGTACCCCAATAAATTTGGCATTGGTCAGGTAAAAAAAATTTGGCATTTGTAGTCAGGTACCTCGATTGTGATAGTTTTCAAGTTCACATCACGTTACATGACGGCTGGGTAACACCTCGAAATCACCCCAACTCTGCTTGTGTATAGGTGCTTGAGTGTGTAGCGCACCGCGGCTTGGCTGCGGCGCCCTAACGGGCACCTAGATAACAACCAAACAAACAACCAAATCCAAAATACCAAACTTAAGAAAAAAATCTCTGCAGATTAGCATGTTAGCCAACGCTGAAACTAGAATGACTAGTCATTCAATTATTTGAATTTGATTGCTTACCTACTTTGAAGCGAATTTCTCCATAGGAGACATATTTTACAGACGATTAAAATGATTATTACGCATTCAACTGTGTTATTACGCTAAAGAAGGACTAAATTAAGTTTAATTTAAAAGGGAAAAGAATGTTATAAGTTTAAACAAATTATAAAAATGATTTTTACAAAAATCTTGATTCCGCGGGTGGCCATAATGTTACATTCTCAGCATATTTTCCAATTTATTATTTCTTGTGAGTTTAAATCGTAACGGATTTGTTTTTAAATGTTAACTGCACCATGAGGACTTGTGCCGGATGTCTGATTGTCTGTTTAAAATTTCAGGTCAATCAGTTCGGCCGTTCTGTAGCGAAATCACTTACTCACCGACATAATAACAGATCTTTTGCCGTTTTACCATGCGTTGTAAGACTCAGTCGCTTCGCTCTCTCGTCTAATCACATGCGTTGTAAGACTCAGTCGCTTCACTCTCTCGTCTAATCACATGCGTTGTACAAGACTCAGTCGCTTCGCTCTCTCGTCTAATCACATCGTCCCAAGAATAACCATTTGTAAAACAAGAGTGAAAATCCATTTTTGTTTGACAGTTTTAAGGACAGACTAGTGTTTAAACTACCTAATGTTGGTGAAATTGCGTAGGCCTACATAAAGGTATAGGAAACACATTATAATGTACAAGATTGCCTCTATTCAATTCTTGGTAAAGTTCTCTTTTCGTTTAAGCTCCCATCACGTTCTCTTCATTCGAATGAGAAACCGTAGAACGCCTATAGAAAGCAGGTTCTCTGCTTGCTGGGTTTCTCCGACTCTAGGAATTCAAACATTGACCCGGTTAAAGTCTGTAGTAAACAACCAATCACATCACATACATTTTGTGGAAATTTTCCACTACGAATTTAGTTACTTTAAAGAAATACCGCCGAAGACATTTTCAAAGAGCGGTTTTTTCCCCGAGACTGATTTATTGATCGATATTGCAGCGTGAATGCCTTAGACTGGCAGTTACTAACTGGTTGTGGGATGTTCAAAGCTGCTTAAATAATTTATTTATGCTGCATTTTTTTTATTTTCACGAACGGATATAACAATGAAAATTGTTATGTGTAGAATTATGATATGTATATATATATATATATATGTAAATTATTTATTATTGTCTCAGTCTGCCTCAAATGATAATTCGCACAGTTGTATTTAAAGGGGTATTCACCTGCTAAACTCTAAAAATATATTTCATTCAGTTAACTAGTTATGAGTTAAGAAAGTAACAGGAAAATTATTCGGTCCACCATGACCCCCTCCCCACATAAAAAAATTGACAAACTTGGGTAATTTTTAAACTAGGTCCCATCGGCAAAAATCTTGCATAAGAAATAACACGGGGACGATCTTAATGCCCCGTGACCTTGGAGGATTAAAAATATATTGGCCTTTATTGACGTACTCGGAAGCCTTTTTCATAAATTAGCTTTTTTGTTTTGTATTTTGAGCCAGTGGTTCGGTCAAAATATGCTGATTACCAAGAATAAAGATGTGATTTTGGAATGCATTCATAGTTTCAAGACACAGTGTTATAAAGGGTCATTTTAGGTTAGGACGATGCTCTAGTATCTATGTGGAAAAAAATAAGCAGGTTAAAGCCGATTTAAGAAATTCCCCAAACGCCAATTTTCGTCGATTTCAGGACCAAAAAACTTTAAAAATCGTGCAAATTCACAGGAACTAGATAACAAAATTTAAACGGTCATTTAAGTGTAGTATTATGCTACAGATTAAAAGGTTTAAACAAATTTTGGGTAATAGCCTCTCAGGAGAAAAAAATCCTTCCGGTAACATCACCTTTCCTCCACCTACCTAAGGCTGGATCATTGGTCTTTCCTCCCTAGCCTTTTACTCTATTAGGTAAGAGTGGCGCATTATGGCCTTACAGTTTACGTGTCCTTATCCCAACTAAACTTAAAACCTTATCATTTATATCTTATATCAATCAACTTAAAAAACAAATGTTCCCGGGTAGTAAACACATGAATCGCTCACTCGTCTAACAACGACTTTTCCTAGTTTATATTGGCTAAGACACCTGTATACCCGAAATGTGAGATACCCGGGTTTAAACAACGGTAGGGTCAAATTTCTTTATTTGTGTATTGTATTTAAATAATTATAGAACGTGTCTCGAAATGCATTATATGCAGTCCGATTGTAAACATAGCCACAATGAAATACGAGTAAAGATTGCAAGGTTTATTTAATCTCCTAGTGTAATTTTGGGTAACATTGAGCGTGCAAGATTCGGTACACCTTGGTCACCGCCTGACAAAAAAATGATTCTATAGAAAAGTTTAATTAAATCCGAACATATTTTTCCTATTTTACAATTTATTATTTTTAGGTTTTAATTGCAACGGATTTTTTCCATTTTGTTAGCAGTTCTGAGTTAGTAATGGATGCCTCTATAAAATTATAGCTCAATCTGTTTGGCCATTCGGCCGTATGGCATCGCACACAATAATCACGACGAATATCCGTTTGACTTGCGTTGTAAGACGCATTCTTGCGCTCACTCGTCTAACTAGGAGTCGTTGTTGGACGAGTCAGCGAGTCATGTGTTGAGTATACAGGTACAAAAATGACGACATATCTTTAAGAAGGATTTGGAAATAACGTATCTAAATCAGTATTAAGAAGGGAGCAAATAATTTGCGAGCCTTTTAGAGCAGCTGTGAGTCACAAAGTCGAGACTTGTAGATACTGATGCGTTTACTAGACCTCGATGCACGCGGACGCGGGCGAGACCAAAACATATCACATCGTCAACGCCAAAGCATTAAAGCTATCAAGATTCCAAAATAGGTTTAAGAAAGGTCCATTCATGCACACTATTTCTTCTCGATATGTTCTGCATTCATCTTTTATACTCCTCAAATCAAAACAAATTTAGTAAAGCTTTATAAAACTTGTTTTGGCAGTAATTTATTTTTTGTGAGTTGACAGGGTAAAATAAAAAAATCCAACATTTATAGTGGTCACATTATGGAGAAAAAGTATTTTTTAAAGCAAACTTATCGTTTAAAAAATAAAGAAGTAATTAAAAAAATCATATAAATAAATAAAATATATATTTTGTTGGTTTGATTCCAGCAGATTTTGCTGTCCATGTTAGCAGCTCTCTTATCTATTGGACCTAGACGTTAGTGTGAAATTTTGTCAAAATCGGCCCAGTACTTTGGCTCCTGCGCGTCGAACACACATACAGACATACTCAACGAAGTGCCACCAGACTTGCAATAGAGACTTCGTTCGCTGCGCTCACTCGTCCAACTAGGACAAGGAAAACGACAGCTGTTTGTTATATCCATTCCCTCTGGAAACTTAGCCTAGATACCTTCTGACCGTACAAGCTAGCTATACACTGATAGGAAGACTGGTACAGCATACAAGTAATATCCACTGGCTCAAACCCAGATCCCCTAGCTAGATTTAAGGCGGGAACGTGGACGACACCCCTAACATCCAGCACATATCTTTGCTCCAACAATTGAACTAATGCCGTATTATTCATACAGAACCGTAAACTAACGAGATCAGGGCCGGTGAACAAGATAGTTATGTGATCGTGATAGAAGATGCTAATATGGTCGGCTCCTCCTGAGCCGAGCTCGTAAAATAAGTCCTTACTACGACTTGACCCAGTTCGACAAGAGGAACAAACAGGGAGAGATTCCAACCTCATGAAATATGGAACATTATTTGAGGGAATACTGATATAAGAACTAAATACATGTTTCGGGAAATCTGCAAGAAATTGATATAATTTATAAGATGGGTTGTTTTGATCATTGACGACTGTGAAATATTTCATTGGATGAGCGAAGCGAAGATTCCATTTCACAACACTGGACAAAACAATCCGTATTTTTTTCCTGTTTGTATTATTGTGTGTCTGTTAGCACGATTCCGGCTAAACCAATGCACCAATTGCAATGAAATTTTATGGAGGCCTTCGAAATCTCTGAACCTAGAATTGCCACGTTTTTGAGCGCAATCGAAAATTATTTCTCATGAAAATTTCAATTTTACGATTTTTTTCGATTTTGAAAAAAATTTCCCGACTTATAACAGCTACATGCTTTATCCGATTGTAATGATTTTTTCACAGAACCTTAATTTTATGAATTAATATATTCGTGTAAGACTTGAGCACAATCGAAAAATTACGTTTTATTAAAATCGCAATTTTACGATTTTTTTTATTTTTTAAATTTCTTCGACTTATAACACCTACATGCTTTATCCAATTGTAATGATTTATTAACAGAACCTTAATTTTATGAATTTATGTATTCGTGTGAAATTTGAGCGAAATCAAAAAATTACTTCACATGATAATTGTAATTTTACAATTTATTTTATTTTAAAATTTCTTCGACTTTTAACACCTACATACATGCTTTATTCGGTTGTAATAATTTTTTAACATAACCTTTATTTAATAACTTTATATACTCGTGTGAAATTTGAGCGTAATCGAAGAATTATTTCTTATGAAAATTAACAATTACGCTCATCCAACAACGCGCCTGAAAACGCGTATGTGAAGCTTCCTAGTATTTAAATCTGAACGTCTTGAGTTAAATCCGAACATCTTATAATGGGATTGTATATACTGTAAGGTCATATTCAATATGAAACAATATTGAAAATAATATACATGTTTTACTTATGAATCAACTATTGTTTGATTATAAATTTACTTGTATTTCCTAATAAATGATATTTGTTTTACGACCCAACGATCATCGAGGCAAACACGAACTCGGAAATCTGCAAACGTTGTCCGCTATTTCACACGTTTCCATTTCACTGATTGATCTGTCAACATCGCTGTTCGCGTCGCCCGTGCTCCGGTGATTAGCAGTGTCAGTTTTCAATTCGGTGCTTCAACTAGAGTGCGCCTTAATGGATTTCACCTCTATGTTTCAATCCCCTACAGAATTAAAAAATCCAGTATGATACAAGGGTATAAGTTAATGACTGATCGGGAATAAAAATAAATAAACAAAATATGTTCAATATTTGATATCCAATCGTAGAATAAAGTTAAATGATTTGACATTCCCTGATTTATACACATTTTAACAACATATATTTGCTCGAATTTATCTAATTATTGCTTTCGACGCGTATATCTTACATATTGACCTTTGATATAAGTTCAATTATGGAATAAACGTCTTTGATATTTTAAGTACGCTAGTTGCAGCAAAGTCTAAAATCATATTATTTGATTTGTGGATAGCATACGTCTGCATGGGTAAGAAAACATAGTATCATTGCGCTAATCGAGACGATGAAACACACTGTTCAGCACATGAAGTTTAACCAAACAAGCGCGGGAATCTGTATTTGTCCTTCCTCACATCCAACTGACATGATGGCATTTACAAACATTTATATTCTTCATCAAACATGCAACAATAATTGGCCGTTATACTGTGAAAGGTAAAAATGGTAACAGAGGTGAAATCATGAAATGCTTCCTGGTTTTGAACGCTTTATTTGCAGTCTTTAACTTTGTTAGAGAAATTTATAATGAGAATAATTTCTGCATTAATTTTAGTCTATATTTAAAGATATAATTAATAACACGAAAACACGTTATATTATGCATTGCGCAGCGAAGGCATTATTGCTTGATTTGCACTTCGAGTGTGGGGAACGGCTCTTACCTCGAGCCTCCACGCGCAGAATACTATGGGCTAGGGAAGGGTGGTCCAGGAAGGGAAGGGTGGTTGTGAAATGGAAGGACATTGTTCGCATAGATATAAAACGTAAAACACGGTGTTTGGTCCCTTTAGTTAAAATGTTGACTGCATGGACTGCAATTAATCACAAGACAATATTTTGCTCATTCAGTAGTTGATTATAATTAATAAAAATATTACAACCATTGATTTCTTGTTAAATCAGAGGAAGTGGTCGAAACCTTTGTGTTTTCAAATCTAATACAGTGCCATGTAAGACAATTCGTTTCGGTTGTCAAGCCGGAGTGACAGTTCAAGCCAGTTGGCGTCGAGGCTAATGATTTATGATGTGAGAAAATGGGCTACCAACATTACAAAGTTGACGTTCAAAATACGAGATATTTGTGGAAAATCGTTCTGTGTGTTGAATGTGTGTATATTATGTATACCTACATAATATGTAAAGCACCAATTAGAATGTTAATTATCGTGCGTAAGCTAATGATGAACCACAGTAATTAGTTTGTTGTAGGGTGTTGAGGGATAGGGGGAGGGGGCTAGAAGAGCTTAAAGTCACGTGACTACGTGCATTGTTATGTTCAATCGAAATGTGGTTTTAAATTCGATTAAATGTGAATACAATAATTATTTATGCAATTATAATCACAAACCGTTCACTAATAATGGAATATTAGAAAAATTGATATTTGGCAGGTAATTTCGCTGTGTTCGATTACTTTATTAATCAGTACGTTTCAATACGACTCTGTTTGTTTGAAACGACAAGATTAATAAAGTTTTCAAACACAGATAAATAACCATGATAATATTTAATTTTCCATCGTTTCGGTCTCGTAATGCACAAAGTTTGAAAGTTATGGTATATTTTATAAATATGGAGCACTTTAAATCAAAATGTAGAATGGCGTGTTCGGATGTCATTGTTGTCGACCTCCACTTCAATTACATTACCAAACTGAACAGATGAAAAGACAAGTAGCAAATTCGGTGCGCACTATAGGACTCACTAGCGCGGCCAATGAAAACACCGTGAGATTGAAATTGACATCGAAGTATTTATATTGAAATACTATTTCATAAGTGCTTAGAACATAAATCGTTTAAATCTATCTAATGCCTAAAGACACATTCAAATTGGATTGAACAAAAAAAACTGAAAGGGCTCGAAAGCAGGGGACATGATTCTCTCCCGAAAAGACTCAGTGCATTCACTTTTCTCGTCTTCGAGGAATAAACAATGATCCAAACCTCACGTTCAACAATGAAGAACTCCAGTTCAAAACAAATGTACGTATTCTCGGCATGGAGTTTGACAAAAAGCTGAATGGCAACCCAACGTTGTAGATATGTCGATTTGGTTAGTCGGGAAACACTCCCGTGAGTGGAATTATTATTGGTTAATAAAAATACAATTCAGAAATTAACAAAATCCATCCCGACCGGGGCTCGAACCCGGATCTCCCACATTCCAGATAGGTGCCTTAGCCAACTAGACCACCGAAACACTAACTTTTTTACTTCTGAATTGTTGTTGCATTATTGATCTGAATGGATGGAACGAATATATTTTGCCTTTGAACTGACCAAATAAACATTGTGTATAATGTAATTACCTAACCTACGTACTAATTGCTATCCACAGATGGCTAAAAAAAGGCTATTCCCACCGCGTTTTTCTATTTTCCAAAATATGCTACTAAGTCAAAATATAGTGAATGGCTTTGAAACATGGCTATTTTAGAAAATCAAAAATATTTTTTCCAAATTTTTCTGATCCGGTACACGGCCAATATAGCCACCTCAAATAATTTCAATCTTCAATTCGCCAGGGCACACCATTTAACGTACCGGTGTTGTGCTTTTGTGAGATTAATTTTTAACTGTTTTTCTATGGACTGACTGAGAGAAAACAGATTTATTTTAACAATTGTCTTTCCAGAGAATTTTTCGTTTGGCGGTATTTTTTACCGATTTGTACCGCCAAACGAAAAAATTCGCAGGAAAGGCAATTGTTAAAATAAATCTGTTTTCTCTCAGTCAGTCCAAAGAAAAACAGTTGAAAATTAATGTCACAAAAGCACAACACCCTACGTTGAATGGTGTGCCCTGGCGAATTGAAGTTTGAAATTATTTTGAGGTGGCTATATTGGCCGTGTACCGGATCAGAAAAATTTGGAAAAAATATTTTTGATTTTCTAAAATAGCCATGTTTCAAAGCCATTCACTATATTTTGACTTAGTAGCATATTTTGGAAAATAGAAAAACGCGGTGGAATAGCCTTAGTGTGTTCAGTTTCACCTCGTGTTATTCACCATCCGCGAATATCTTAAATACATTCTACATTGCCGTTGAGGGGAATACCTTTTGTGTTCAGATAGCTTCAGCTCACTTCAAGCCATAAAACTCACGTATTTAAGTCATCATTTGGTACAAGACATCCATTTTTTTTTTTAATCTCCAATGGTTCTATCATAGATTTTTGCTGGATATCTGGGCACGCGGGCATAGAGGGAAATGAACACGCTGATCGGGCTGCTATAAGGAAGCTTCCCAGCGCCGCGACGTTGATTTCAATCTAGTTCCCGTTCCAGATGTCAAGAGTGGATACAAGCAACGATTGTTGGACTTGCGACAGGCATCTTTGGATGTGGTGCAAAATAACAAATTGCATAGTGTGATGTTCACATTAGTCCACAGAGAGGTGGTATTGTCCAGAATTGGAATAGGCCACACACGAACTCACGGATATCTCTTAACCAGAGAAAAAGTTATTCCCAAATGTGACACATGTGATGTACCTTTTACCGTACATCATATCTAGCAGAATGTACCATATATGATGCCTTGCGCACCGATACTTGATTTCTCCCAATCATATGAAGAACGTCTATCATAATATGATAACGGCGACAAACTTTTTTAATTTCTCATTCAAAGTAACTTATTAACAAATTGTTATTCACATCATTCACATTTCTTTAATTTTTTGTTCCATTCAAATAAATAACTCATCATCACCATCATTTTATTGGCTTATACAAGAAAACAATATAATCTTCTAATAAACTCATCCTACCAACTTTCAATATCACAGATGGCACAATATGACCTAACCGGACGAAACGCCCTAGGTTCTCACGTCGTCGTTAAGTTGATTGCTATACATCGTTCGTCGACGTTCGTCATCGAAAGAATTAGGTGAAAGTCACTTTAATGTCTAGCTAGCTAGAATTAATAGTTAATATAATGTAGGGTAATAAACACTTATTTTAATAAAGTGCCCCGCTGAAAATAAGTTTCGTATTTGTATAATTATAGTTATATCAGTTTCAATCAATATTCAATACCGATCTGAAGTGAAACATGAACTAGGCGCTCTTCTTCAAAACACAAACAAATGGGCATAATACTTGCTCCTTTTCTGATATCAAATCCAATAACATAAAACTTTCTCCATTTCCCTCGTTTCATCGCTTCGCTGCGTCTTCGCGACCGGAACGCTGCTTTCTTTCGCTTCACCACGGACACTCTACATGTGAGATTGACGTTTATCTGAATTTCCTTGCCACGGTCGGCGTATCGGGGCATGTGTGACTATCAATCTTCCCTGAGAATCTGTGGATGTGGGAGCGAAGCCAGGCTAGACTGTGACACTCACACTCTCGAGTCTCGGGAATGGCTGCGTAGGCGGAGGAAATATAATACACCGCCACATTATGATTTGTTTCATAACTGAAATATACATATGGCATTATTAGATACATATCTCAGCAGATAGCGTTTTATTTCGTATTGTTACATAGAATATATATGATGGTTCTGTAACAGAAAGTGTCTCCACCGAGGATTGTTCCCCGGGAAGCCCGGATAGCCAAGGGCCCGGGTTCAATCCCCGGCGGAGGCACTTTTTTATTTTCTGTCTATTCAACCATCATAACAGCGTCATGGACGCTTACTATAAAACCAAGGTCAAACATTTATATATATATATATATATATATATATATATATATATATATATATGTTAGTACTTTAGACAGAAATTAAAAAAGTGACTACACCGGGGTAGTCACTTTTTTAATTTCTGTCTAAAGTACTACATAACAGCGTCATAGTCGCCTACTATAAAGCTAAGTTTAAACATATTTATATATATATGCAGACATTGTATTTTCGGGTAGTCCGTGTGGTTTTATTATTAGTTCCAACGTTCCAGGGAGAACTGCCCGAAACGTTGGAACTAATAATAAAACCACACGGACTACCCGAAAATACAATGTCTGCATATTCAATCCGTGAAAGTCTGCGATATAACATATATATATATATGATAAAAACAAGGATCTTGGGTGAAACCGCGTCGAAAATAAGATGAACCAGGGCAGAACCTGGGCGTCCACCGACGTTTCGTCTGTCTACGTCAGACATTTTCAAGGTTGACTGTGACTCTACGGAGGTTGGAGTCACAGTGGTTGGCAAGCACGCAGCGCCCGCCTTATAAAGCCTCGGCTGAAGGTGCGGGGCGGCGAGGTTATATAGAAAATAGGTGCGGGGCGGCGAGGTCATATCGTGAAAAGGTGCGGGGCGGCGATGTCATATCGATAAAATATATACGGATGGTGGCAATTGAGAAACAAAATAGCACAGCTTACTGTAGTGAAACCTTTTTAGTCCGGCTTCTTGTCATAGGGCCTGATTGGTTGTCTTTTGAAAAGTTATTCGTGCTTGGAATTATGGAATCTGAAATTTGCACCACCTCTGAGGGATTTGGCTGAATAGGTCTACGGACTACATTTCGAGGCATGAGTGCAGGTTTCCAAGCAAGAGGGAGGCTCTGGCTATCATCTCTTTTGTTCATGTTATTTGGCCGTTTCTCAATTTCCACAATTAATTATCCATTAATTATTATCTATTATTATCCAATTAAACAATATATATATATATACACAGATAGCACACAGCCCTCTTACGGTTCTTATTAAAATAAATAACAAAAGAAATGCAAAGTCTTATTTATATCATCGTATATAAATTAATAATGATATAGTTTATTTAGTCACGGAACGGATTTTAAGTGGGGGAATTTACTATTAAAATTTTAAAATTGATCAGCAAACTGGGGAAATATGCGTTTCGAACTAAACTGAAGTAATTTTTAAAAGTAATGTTACTTCATTTATCCAATGCCTTCTTGTACAGCTATCTATAAACTGATCCGGTGCAGATTGGGCAAAGTTCCGTACACTGTTATTAAAATCGGTTCTTCCAATAGGAATTCCAGGACGCAGAAGTGTACTTTGTGCTTCTATATTCTTCTTCTGCCTTTGGGTTTCAATTAATATTTTAAACTTTAAATATCTATTATAGGAAACCAGCGCAGCAACTAGAAACAAATATCGTGGATAAAAACGTATTTAAAAAAAATTATACTTGTTCTACAACAACTCCTATGAAAAAGGGAAATAAAATTATCTACAAATGACTCGTATTGTGTTAGTTAAAATGCGAAAGTTTAGCTTCTGCCGTAGCAATGAATTAATTTATCACATTAGCCGCGCGGGCGAGTAACCCCCATCTCCCCCACCTCCCCCACCCGCGAGCACTCCACGGACAGGCCGCAAAATCAGGGCATATAATTGCCGACATATTCGGCAATAGCAAGGGACGATCAACACACGAATACCACTAGACCGAATCATACGATTCATTTTTTGAAATTGAGTCAAACGACTATTAGTTGGAATCTTTTCTAGCAATACTAAAACATTACAGGATATTTGATCGAAACGGTCCACTAAACATTTAATATACACGTTGCATCACAAAATTAATAATTCTATTTTCCATGTACACCATTTTCACATTACCCACACCATGTTTTCTAGCGCACCACAACAACTAAACTATAGTTTTATACCGTTGTTTCTACTTGCCATAGTGTGCCTGGTAAAGGTACAATGTTCATTGGTTTTGTTATGGTTAATGTTGCATACTAAAAGGTTAATGCCAACAACGTCATTCCAGAAGTAAAATTACAAGTATAATGGCCCCATCAATGGTTAAATTGGGAATGAATG
>JAMZAV010011394.1:0-21727 GCA_024449915.1 Sweltsa coloradensis | reverse complement strand
TGTTACGAAAAAATTTTTTATGTACGTATTCCTACCATTGGACCTATTCACGTGCACGCCCGCACACAAAACCAAAGAACTGCACACACGCCAGCTTATGTGTGTAGGCTATTCGTAGACCGGACGGACAATATATCTTCGGTACAAGGGAACAAGGAAAACTGTTATCGAGGTAATCATGCATTTGACCACCTATGTGGTTGCCCTTTCGGACGGTTCCGTTGTTGCTCGTCGAGTCACTCGTGTTTGTTGCAATTGGCATCATTCCACATACAATGATTTTTTCTTACGTGGTTGCCCTACTTACCCGACAGAATCATACCAATCTTGCGATAAAATACCACTTACAGTCTGATTCAGTGCTTAGTCAATACACTATTCTTTCTCTACCATTTAGCGATATAAGCACAGACTTCCTAAACATATGCTTCTAAAATAACTATCGCACTACTGACATTTTTCAATCTAACCATCATATATTTTGATGAGCGTAGCGAGCGTAGCGGCGAAGTAAAGATTCCATTTTATACACTGGAAAAAAAATCCGGAATGTTTTTTTCTTTTTTTTCTTTTTTTTCTGTTTGTATTTTTGGTGTTTGTTAACACGATTTCGGCTAAACCGCTACTTCCAATTGCGATGAAATTTTCTGGAGGCTTCGAATTTCTGAACTTTAAAAACTCACGTTTTTGATGAACAATCGAAAAATTATTTCTCTTGAAAATCCGCAATTTTACAATTTTTTTTTCGATTTTTTTTTTTTTTTTTGGAAATTCTTCTTCGCTCTTAACACACCGACTGCATAATCCGATCGTAATGAAATTTGTATGGGACTTTTCTTATATGAAACCCTAAACATGTGCCAAATTTGAGCACAATCGAAGATTATTTCTCTTAGCAATTTTTCGATGCATTTTAAATTAATTTTAGACGTTTTTCACTGTCTACCACCTACATTGTTAATCCGATCGTAATTAAATTTTAATAGAACCTTCATTTTATTAATAAATTAGTATTCATGCCGAAATTGAGGTTAATCGAAGAATTATTTCTGACAAAGAAATTACATTTTTCTTTTTTAAAATTCGTTTACATTAACATAAGACAAGCGGCTCAATGCAACCAATTACGATTCACACAACCCACTTTCGGCGTTTTCCCAGTATTATATAAACTACTTGTGCCAAGTGCATCAAGTCTGTGAAGGTTGTTTTTTTTACCCCTCCCCCAATTATCTATCTATTCTTAAACTTAAAAAATCATTTGTGTTAACCCCACAATACAGGTATTTTTCCGAACATCTTCTCTTTCCGTTTTTTAGTTACGGAAATTTCTGTTTAAAACTTATTATTGGATGAGCGAAACGAAGATTCCATTCAAATTTCACTGGAGAAAAAAATTCGGAATGTTTTTTTTCTTATTTTTTCTTTTTTTTTGTATTTTTGTGTTTCTGTTAACACGATTCCGGCTAGAAACCCATACTCCGATTGCGATGAAATTTTATGGAGGCCTTCGAAATCTCTGAACTTTGCACTGCCACGTTTTTGAGCGCAATCAAAAAATTATTTCTTTAAAAACCGCAATTTTAACGATTTTTTTTTTTTTTTTTTTTTTTTAAAACTTCTTCGACCCCCTAAAAACCTACATGCTTTATCCGATTGTAATGATTTTTTCACAGAACCTTAATTTTATAATTAAAATATATGTGTGAAATTTGAGCGTCATCGAAAAAATTATTTTTCATGAAAATCGAAATTTTACGTGTTTTTTCTTTTTTAAAACAATTCTTTGACTTATAACACCTACATGCTTTATCCTATTGTAATGATTTTTCACAGAACCTTAATTTTAAGAAATTAAGATACTCGTGTTAAATTTGAGCACAATCGAATATTCATTTCTTATTAAAATTGCAATTTTACGATTTTTTTATTTTTTTTAAATTACGACGAATTAAAAAAATTTAGTTATTTTTTTATGTAATTTAATTTAATTAAAAAAAATCTTCGACTAAGTAATGATTTTTTCACAGAACAACAGAAAATCCGCGTAACACATGGCAGCTCAATGCACCAATTACGCTCATCCAACAACGGCGGCGGGACTTAAGCGTTTTCCTAGTATTATTTCACGATACTATGTAATTATCGTATCTCAGTAAAGTTATTATTATTACTCTTTGAAAACTTACAACTGTCTAAATGGATTACACTGGGGTCGCCGCCAACTGTACAGTTTTTTGTTACAACCGGACGTGAACAGAACGAATGTTCGCATGCTCAGTACCATATACATCCAACCAGGGACTGCAGTTGGCAGTTTAGATAATTATCTTTAGGCAACTGCGAACCAAAACCCAACTTAAATCTGTAACCAGTTTGTGGCGACCCCAGTGAAATATCCCCTTTATTGTCTTCATAAATTGAATTGAAAAATCATAAATTGAAGTCGTCAACAAACGGCAGCAAAACATGTCACGATAATAAATCATTATAATTTAACGTGTTTATAATTAAACTTTTTTTACAAATATTAATGTTCAAATGAATATACATGGCGTGTTTTAACTCAAAACTCTTCTTGCTCAAGTGAAAGTGCACTGCATCGCGTGGACGCTTCAGGAAACAGATGCAATTTATTTAGCTCCGTCCAATCCAATACTTCTACGAGTACGTTCCGCGACGATTTGCTGTGGTGTGTGGTCATCCTAATTGTTTATTACTAGGGAAACGCCAAAGTCGTTGTTAGACGAGTGAGTGAGCCATGTGTTGAGTACCCGAGAACATTCCCTTTTCTCCCCTATGCCGAAGACTGGATCTAGACAGCGTTGGTCTTTCAACCCTAACCTATCATTGCCTAAAGTGGCGCAATATGGCCTTATATATAGTTGACGTGCCCTTATGCCAACTAAATTTAAAACCCCTATTATTTATACCTATATATCAATCAACTTGTATGCATATGTTCCCGGGTAGGCCTACTAAACACAAGACTCGCTCACTCGTCTAACAAGGACTTTGGAGTTTTCCTAGTCTAGTTGGCTAAGGCGCCCTTGTACCGGAATTCGGGAGACTTGGATTCAATCCATTGGTATGGAAAGATTTTGTAATTTTTGGATTTTATTTAAAAAATTATTAAACATGTTTTGAAATGCATATTATAACGCAGTGTAGTCTACATTAACTGTGCCAATACTATGGAAAACATAGCCAGTACGAAATACGAGTAAAGATTGCAAGGT
This sequence comes from Sweltsa coloradensis, assembly GCA_024449915.1. Classification (NCBI taxonomy): domain Eukaryota; kingdom Metazoa; phylum Arthropoda; class Insecta; order Plecoptera; family Chloroperlidae; genus Sweltsa; species Sweltsa coloradensis. Next base: position 18,488 of record JAMZAV010011394.1, on the reverse strand, counting down.
TTATTCAATCTCCCATCTCTGTAAGATTCGATACACCTTGGGCACTGCATTTTCACAGCCAGACAAAAAACAAACAAAAAGAAACTATTGTCGTAAAAATAATTCCTACACATTGCAGCCTATTTTTCAATTTATTATTTCTTGTAGATTAAAATCGCAATGGATCTAGCTGATTTCGTTACCAGTTCTAAGTAAGCTCGTACCGGATGTCTGTTTACAATTTCATCGCAATCTGTTCAGCGATCCGTCTGATTTTCGACACGTACACACACAGAATCGCGGAAGTGCCATATTTCTTGAATTGTATCCTCAGTCGCTCTGCTCCCTCGTCTAATCAAACATAGCTTTAGAATTAAGTATTATTCTGAATTCTAGAGGAAGTTTAGGAATTCTATGGTGACCTGAGATCAGACCCTCCTGTGTATTTGTATCTCTTTATAAGTCGGTAAATATATATTTTTCTAATCTTCTTGTAGAGTCAAGAATTAAGATTCCATGAATGCAAATGCGATGTTATCATTTTAACAACAAGCAAAATAAAAGTAAATGCCATCCTTATCTTGATGTTTCCTGTCATGACTCTGTGTGGCTGGTAGGAATATAATCCTGCCTTTACCACCACTCATCTCTGTTGTGACATCAATGTTTTATCCGATTTATTGATAGGTAGGTCATACAAGCGTGCAACGGTCATTGCACCAACAAACACGACTTCCTTGTAGTTGTGACATCGTAATGCAATCAAATCCTTGACATGAGAAATAATCAGTAAAATTACCAGTAACAAGGGTAGAAACTACCCCAAACATGACAATATAATTCAAATGTCCACTACTGAAACCACGTTTAATTTGTTTTCAAAGCGAGGATATTAATAACTTCGTGTTTGACTTAATTGTGTAATTTGTATACATGATACAAAAACTACAGAATGAAACAGGAAAGCAGGCCTATTGTGGCCCATCCGCCGCAGTGATCCTGTTCCATTCTACACATTAATAAAATAATAAAATAACATACATTTCTTGTAAAAGGATGATAATGATAATATTGATAAAGATTATACAGTTTATTAATTGGATGAGCGAAGGGAAGACTTCAATTTCACTGGCCCCCCAAAAAACTATCTCGGGTGTTTTTTTTGTTTGTTTGTTTGTTTGTTTGTTTTCTGTTTTTCCTGTTTGTTCGCTCTCTACCGGGCAAACGGCATATGCGATCTTGATGAAAATTGGAAGGGACCTTCAAAATCTCTGAACTTATAGACCTGCCACGTTTTTGGGTACACAAACGAAGAAATATTTCTTATTTTATATCGTACTTTTACGATTTTTTTAGCGCAATCGAAATATTATTTCTTATGAAAATCACAATTTTACGCTTTTTTCGTTTTTTTGAAATTACGCTCATCCAACAACGTGCCTGAAAAAGCGTTTGCAAAGCTTCCGAGTAATAATAAAGGTATGTTTGATAAGAAACAATTAGTCTGACCACATACCACAGCGAGTCGGCGCGGAACGTACATCTAACACCAAGTATTGTCTTAGATGAGACAAAGGGCTATAAGCCTGGAATTGATCTGTCCTGTCCATGAAGTGTGCGTGAGCGATATAGAGCGCTTTCAGGGAACATGAAGAATTTTGAAATTGTATAACAGCACGCCATATTATAATAATGAACATCTAATTTGTAAATTTGTTAAAAATAATTATCGTACTCTAAAGTATAATTAATTAATGAAATGGTTTCCTGCGTTTCCTGACGTCTTCATTCAACAAGTTAAGAAAACTCATCAAGTTGCTGGTCCACCTTATTCTTCTGCACTGATCAAGGACGTAACAAGCACGAGTCAACGAGCAGCGACGGAATCATCCGAGGTCAACCACTTTATCCCCATAATAATTGCCTCGAATCTGGTTTCGCTTGTTGATGTTTACCGAACGTCCAGTCTGCGAATACGTGCACAATGTTGGCAGCGTGTGCAGTTTTTCTGTTGTTGTGTGCGGGGGTGCAAGGTGACGTAGTGCCTCAAGTAGTGGAGGAAGGCGAAAGTCTTACGACTACAAACCACCCACCTGATGAAAACGAGCCTCTAGACCTGGACTGGAATGACGTTGCAGACACGATCATCACGTTAGCAAAACGAGAGTTTTTGGCGAACGGCAAGAGCGAACTGTCACTTCCTGACATAAAGAAAGACTACACGGTCAATCTGGGCTTCAGACGTGTCGGTCTAAAAGTAGACGCAACTGAAGGTAGAGTGAGCGACATCTCATCTTTCAAACGAAGTGCGGACGTGTCTATGGTGAAAGAACATAGAGAGAGCTTGGCGGTATTGGTTCCATTAAGATTGGACGACCTGAAGGTGACGTATGACGACTACAAGGTTAGCTTCCTGGGTATCAAGGCGTCGGGTGTTCTACAGGGAACGGTGGACACCAGCACGTTTCGCTTCACTATATTCGGCCAGCATGTCGGGGAGGGGTGCGAGGCTTCCTTGGTGAAAGTGGAGGTGATTGACCTTGGGGAGCTGAGGGTGAAGATTACTGGTTTGGGAGGGCTGAACCGCTTCGCGTCCTATGTTCTGGGCTTGTACTTAGAGCGGAAGAAACGTGATATTGAGATGAAACTAGAAGGTGTGCTACTGGAAGAACTGAGCAGGCTTCTTCAAGTCTTCAAGTGCGACGAACTGCACACATTGTTCGCTTTAGGATAGGAAAATTATCTGGTAATCCCCATAACGTATTAAAATGTTATTTAAAATTGGCCTAGATTTTTACGAACACTGAAAAAATAATGGATCTTTGTTTTTTGGGCCTACTGTAGGCTACTAGTTTTTTTATTTCCCATTTATGCAAACATACTGGGCCGGGTTTCCCCGTACGTTTTTTTTTAGTCGCGAAAATGGAGGGAGCCTTTTTTAAGTTTATTTTTTTTGCTTGGAACTCTTTTCTTTTTAAAGTGTTTTTTGAAGCTTTGGGAAAGGTGATTGTTGTAAAGTTTTTTTATTGTTTTTGCTAATTATTTTTTAATTTTACCTCAAAAACTTTTTTAAAAACCCTTTTTATTTCTATGGTTTATGGCTAATTTTTTTCCATATTTTTTTTTTAAAAAGGTCTACATAACCAAAACCTTAAAGTCCTGTAAAATATAACTTTGGGTTCCCCCACCCTTTTGGGTTCAAAAATGGGCCCCAAAAATGTCACAAAATTTTGCGTTTTTTTCATGAGAAATATATTTTCGATTGCTCGTCAAAAAGTTGGATCAAATTATTAATGCAAATGCAATGTTATCTTATTGTGTCAAAAAAAGGGGGGAAAAAAATTTATGAATGCAACGCAATTAATCATTTTTTGTACAGCGATCAAAATAAAAGAAAGACCCTCCGTTTTTTTCTACCCGGGATTGTGGGGGCCCCCAAATCTTTTCTACTGAAAAAATCAACAAAACAGCACGTTTTTCTGAACTTCCAAAGTTAATGTTATCACCAAAAAAAAATTTGGGCATCGCATTATGTGAGCGTAAGAGCAAAGTTAAAGACGAGATATTTCTGTATCGTATGAAAAGGAATGATTTTTTTTCTCAAACACACAAATATTTAAAATAGGAAAACGCTCCGCGTTGTTAAAATGAGCGAAATTGGTGCTTTGGGAGCTGCCCATGTGTTATGCGGATTTTCTGTTTTTATGTAAAAACATTGCTAGTTAAATTTTTTTTTTTTAAATTAAATTAAAAAATTTAAAAAAATTTTTAAATTTTTTAATTTTTTTTAAAGAAATTGTAAAAATTTTTTTAAAAAGGGGGAAAAAACGAAAAATTGCGATTTCATGAAAATTTTTTTTTCGATTGGGGCTCAAATTTCACACGAATTATAAATTCATTAAATTAAGGATCTTTAAAAAATCATAAGGTGGGTGTTATAAATCAAAGAATTTTTAAAAAAATTTAAAAATCTTTAATATTTGTGTTTTTAATAAATTTTATCCCTTTTCAATTGCCTAAAATTTCCCACACGAATATTTTAAATTTAAATAAAATAAAGGTACTGTGGAAAAATCATTACAATGGGATAAAGCATGTGGGTTTGTTATAAGTCAAAGGGAAATTTTTTTAAAAAAAAAAAAATCTTTAAAATTGCGTTTTTCATGAAAAATAATTTTTCGATTGCGCTCAAAAAACGGGGCAGTTCTTAGTTCAGAGTTTTAAAAGGCCCCCAGAAAAAAATAAAAAAAAAAAAAACATTCCGGTTTTTTTTTCTCCATTGTATGAAAGGGAATCTGCGTTTCGCTCGCTACGCTCCCCAAAAAATTTAGAGAGGTATTTTCTATATTATTGGACGAGCGGGCAAAAAACTTAAATTTTTCACTTACCCCGAAAAAAATACTAATTTTTTTTTGTTTTTTTTGGTTACCGGGAAAAAGGTTATCGATTTTAAAAATAAAAAATTAAGGGGGACCTTCGAAATCTTTGAATTTAGTTTCGGGCCCGATTTTTTTTGGGTGCAATTGAAGAAATTTTTCCCTCATGAATATCTAATTTTAAACCGGGGGAAAACGGATTCTTGATCTTGAGAAAATTTTAGGGGAAACTTTTTTGGAAATCGTTGCCTTTAGTATTTTGTTTTAAAGGGGAAAATGGGAAAAAATATTCCGGGATAAAAATTCTTGCCTTTTATGATTCCCCCCCCCCCCCCCCCCCCGATTTTTATGCATTTTTTCCCCTTTAAATTTGGGGCCCCGGGTTTTGACCAATGGTTGGGGGGGGATACAACTTTTCATATTTTACATAGACATTAAGGTAATGGGGGTGAAATTTCCCTTTTTGAAAGAAATAGTTAAAAAAGCCAAAATTTTAAATAGAAAAAAAGGGTTTTTAATATAAGCCTTTTTTAGGGGGTGCATGTTTAACAAGTAACTATAAAAACCTTGACATAACCCCTCAATGCGAAACAAAAAGCAAGCCCTTTTGGGCCTGGGGAGATTTTTTCCATTCTTTTTTAAATTTGGGTATTACCATACAATTAAATATTACTTTAAATAAAAATTATCCTTTTTTTAACCCAAAATAAATTCGAAATGGAACTTAAAAAAGGTAAAGAACCCCAATTTTTCCCATGCATCCCAAAAAAACCCTTTTAATCATTAAACCAAAATATCAACCAAAAAGCTCATCCATAAACGCGACTAAAAAACCCTTTGCAAGCTCCCTTTTATTACACCAAAGGGAAAAATGGAAAATTCTCGTAAATATATAATCGACAGTTTTTTTATTTGTTTTTGTTAGTGAAATAATATTTTTTTTTCCAATTTCCCTGGGTTCGAGTCTTTTCTCCCCCGACTAATTTTTATTTTTTATTTTTTAACTGTGGTCACCTCTCGAAAACACCTTTTTTATGTTTTAATGCTCGTATTTGGGGTGACAAATGCTTTAGATGTATATTAATAGCCCTTTAGTGAATAACAAGAAAGCGGGGCGGGGGAAAGATGGGGGGTGGGTTTATTGGGGGAAATCTCCTCAATGTGAACAGAAGATAAAAAAAACCTGGGAAACCTCGGCGGAAACGCAAAGGGGGAAAAACATCTGCAAATAGAACGTTTTGGGATTTCCCAGAATATCGTCGCCCCCGCCCCGTTTGTTTAGGCTTTTATTTAGTTTCCTGGTCTGGAGATAATTCAGTCGAGTTTGGGCCCGAGTCAAAGATAAACAGGGGGCTTATTTTCAGCTCGTAAAGAGGGGTTTTTATCCAGCCCCTGTGTTCGTCGTTCTAAAGGGTTTTCTAGTCGTCCGCGGTCTGTGGGAGGAGTACGCGGAGAGGGGGCGAGGGTCAGCCCGTGTGGGGTGGTCAGGGTTCGGCCCCGCCTGGAAAAACCGTTATCGACTTGATCCTCCCTTCCCAAGCGAGCTTTGAAGAAAAAGGGTCATGACATAGGGGATCTCCGAGACGTTCACCATAGGATCGACAAAAAAGGTTTCCTTTCCCTGAAGCTCGGGGTAACTTCACCCCGGCCGGGGGGAGGGTGGCTGAGTGACGGGGAACGACGGCGAGGAGGGGGGCCCGACGTCGAGCCCAAGAGGGGTGGACAACGTCCTCAAGCTGGGGGGCCCCCTTTAAACCCTTTGGGACGACCTCCTTCTCGGATAAAAACCCAAAAAGGGCCCTTGACCGGGGGCCGCGTCGTAGGGGGCGACTTCAAAGGCCCAAGAAAAAGCCCAAAGGGCGATCGGGGTTGTTTTCTCGTTTGACCTTGCCCGACGGCGAGTGTGTCCCAAGCGGGAAAGACCTCAAGATACTCGAAGGGGGGACTTGCGTGTCAAGGGCACTGGCCTGGGGTTTCCCCAACTTTCTGGCCCAACACTACCAGCTGTTTGTTGAGAGTCGGAGAATTTAACTGACCGCCAGGCTGGAGAAATCTTTTCTGAGGGGGCCCCCCCGCCTCTAAAAGGGTTTCCAAATGCCACGAGTAGCCTCACTGCTGTGGGGCCGTTCCAATATCATAGGTTTTTTATAAATACTTTTTTGGGTTTTTTTTTAAATTTTTTTTCTTCTTTCTTTCGGAAATAAACCCAAAATTTAAAATTTTTTAAGTTAAAATAAAACCCGATTAAACGTTCAAATACTAGGAAGCTTCGCAAACGCTTTTTTCAGGCCCTTTTTTGGAAAGAGCGTAAAGTTTTTTTAAACAAAAAAGCGTTTTAAAAATTTCGGGTTTTTTTTTTATAAGAAATTTTTTCGATTGGGGCTCAAATTTTCCCAAATTTTAAAAATTCATAAAAATTTAAGGGTTTTGTTTAAAAAAACCTTGCAATCTAAAAAAGCATGTGTGTTATAAGTCCCTAGAAAGTTTTTTTTAAAAAAAAAAAGTTAAAATTTCGATTTTCGTAAAAAATTTTTTTTTGGGGGTCCGCTCAAATTTCACAAACCAAAACAATTTAATTTTAAAAAAATTAAGGCTCTTGTAAAAACAACGATCGATAAACAATTTTTAGGGGGGTTTAAGTCGAAAAAAAGTGTTTGGGGGGGGTTTAAAAAAAAAAATAAATCGTAAAATTGCGATTTTCATGGAAATAATTTTTTCGATGGGGGCTCAAATTTCCAAAAGAATTTTAAATTCATAAAATAAGGTTTTTTGTGAAAAAATCATTACAACGGGTAAAACAGGTAGGTTTTTTATAAGTCGAAAAATGTTTTAAAATTCGAAAAAATCGTAAAATTTTTTGATTTTTTAAAGAAAATAATTTTTTAATTGCGCTCAAAAAAGTGGGAGTTCTAAATTTCCCAAAATTTCGAAGGCCTTTACAAAATTTTATTGGGAATTGGGGTATCGGTTTAGGCCCAAATTGTGCTAAAAACAGACCAAAAAAATTTAAAAAAAGAAAAAAAAAAGCAATTCCCGATTATTTTTCTTTCCCTTTTAGTGAAAAGGAAAAACTTCGCTTCGCTCGGCCCAAAAGCCATCAAAATATGCCCAAAGTTGGGAAATTTTTTTTCTGCATAAAAAGTGGTGTGGCGGGTACCCTTTTTCGGGTAACAAACCCTTATTTTTGTAAAGGGGTTTGGGGGTGGGCCCCTTTCCAACCATTTTAAATTTATAGTTTTATACAAAATTTACATTCATTTTCATTTTACATTTGTCATTTGCACTTAGCTATTCGCCGGACGGGAAATACCGCTAAAAATAAAACTTTCATGCTTCAAAAAAGCGGGTTTATGGACGCCCTACGACGTAGATTTTCAATTTTTTGTTTATCCCAGGGTCAAAACCCGAATAGGTCAAATTTTTGAATTTTAAAATAAAAATTAAATAATTAATAAAAAGTTTTTAAATTTTAAAAAAACTTTTTTGGAAATTTTTTAATGTAGAAACCCTAAATTAGACCCTAAAATACGTAAGCCCTAAAATTTCCGCTTTCCCCTGACAACTACCAAAAAAATTTTGAACCCAAATGTGGGGTTCCCGTTCCCGGCTGAGGGGAAAAGCAGGGAAATTTTTTAAACACAAATTTTCCTATCCTCTCAAAAGAACTGGGAGGAAAAAACGAGATTCTTTTAAAAATAAAAATTTAGTAAAACCCTTTTTTCATGTAGTATTTTAAACAGGGCCTCTTTTCCCCCACCGAAACCCAAAAAAACCCCAAGTATTTTAGTAAAACCCCAAAACCAAAACCCCGGCCGAACCCGTTTAAAACCCCCTCCCCCCTAAGGGGTATTTGAACTTTTTTTTTTAAAAAAGGGACAGCTCATTTCTTGTCCCCGCGTAAGTTCAATTCATCTCGGTCTTTACATTCCCCCAGTGCATCAGGTGGGAAATAGAGTAGGTTTTTCTAAATTTACTAGCCCGCTTCTGGTTTTTTTCACAAAAAAATCCAAAAAAGTTCCTTGGGGTTTAACAACGTTAGAGCAGCGAAAATGTGAGTTCCCAAAAAAAACCTTTGTTTTCTAAAAATGAGAAGGGAAAGAATTTTACTAAAGTAACGGAATTTTCCCCAAAAGGGCAACTTTTACAATAGATGACTAACCAAAATTTTTTTTAATACGTGTAAATTTAAAATTTTTACGAAAATTACAAATATTAAATTATAATGGGAGCCCCACATTTAAAAAGTTCAAAAATTTTTTTATGTTGTCCCAAAATGTTTTGATCAAATTTTTTAATTTAATTCCCAAATTTAAAAAAAATTGTTAAATGGTTTGGGTTAAAAGGTAAAAAATAAACCCAAAAATGAACGCGTTTACAGTGACCCTTTTAAAAAATAGTGCTTCTTTTAAAAATATACAAATCTTTAAATTTTTTTTAATTTTTTTTTTATCATAGAAAGGGACAACCTGAAATTTCAAATGTCCTATAGATAAAAATTTTTCGTTTAAAAATTGGGGTTTTGTAATGTAAAGGTTTTACTATTGCAAATAAAGAACACATAAAAATATGAAAACTATCAGTATAATAAATCCACTACTTTTCCCCCAACTACTAACATTTGATCTTCAACCTAGAAAATGTTAGTCCCTCTCCAACAACAGTCCCCCACTAAGGGGTGCCATTGCTCAAAAAGAAAGAGTACGGGCCCGCCCCGGCCCCGATAAAGGGGCCCCTTTCCTTTCGTCCTCCTAAAAGGCAAAATTTTCCCTTTTATCCCAAGCAACAACCCACACCAGTCCCCCCTTTTCCCACTTGGCAAAAAACATTTGTGTGGCCCCGTTGGTCTTGTGGGTTTGCGGGTTTTGCTTTTCCCTGCAGGAGGTTTCCCGGGTTCAATTCCCTCTTTAAAATCCCGAAGTTTTTTACTTTTGATTCGGACTTAAGTCCATCAGTTCTTGTCTTGAAGTTTGTAAACGGTGACTTTGGAGCCGTCTTAGCAACGAAGCACTTAATAAATTCAGAGTTGTTCTGAATCGGCCTTGTTGATTCTGGCGTTGACCCGCGGGTGTTCCAAGAAGAAGTGAACGTTTGCAACAGAGGCAAACAAACGAAAGAACAGCAGTCCCTTGAAAATGTCATCCACAGTGATGACGCTACGTCGGGAAGTAAGGAATAATGTAAATTATTCACCACCACGACGCGACGAAACATCCGTCAATGTTATAATTTCTCTTTAATAATAATAATAATAATAATAAAAATAATAATAATAATAATAATAATAATAATAATAATAATAATAATAATAATAATAATAATAATAATAATAATAATATGTAATATGTAATATGTAATATGGCAATTAGGAATGAAGTTAAGAGAAACTACTGATAACACTGTACGAGGAGTTAGGAAAAAGCCGAAGTGGGAACAAAGGTTAGTGGCCAGAATTGAGAGTCTTAGAAGAGATCTCGGACGTTTAACACAATACTCTTATGGTAATAGGGCTAAAAATTTAATGCGCCATGTAAAGAGTATATTTCGTAGAATGATAATTCCACTAGGCACAAAAATGAGAATGTGTCTTTAATTGATTACACGGACACATTAAACAAAGCTTAGTGCGCTTTCAAAGAGACTGAAAAGGTACAGGTTATGTACAAGTAGAAAACAACAAAATGAATGTTTCAGCACAATGAAAAGTATTTCTATCGACATTTGCAAAATAGCCTTACACCAATTGATAATGGTACACCATCAGAGCAAGATATAACAAATTTCTGGTCAGATATCTGGAGTAGACCTGTAGAGCACAACAGAAATGCAGCATGGATTGTCGAAGAAACCCAAGATATGGAGCAAGTTAATGAAATGTCCTTCAATAGCATTTCTCTCGAAGAACTGAATCTAGTATTACATGGAGCACATAACTGGAAAACTCCCGGAGTTGATAACATCCATAACTTTTGGTATAAAAGATTCACCTGTTTGCATGAAGCTAGCAAAATATTTTACAGCATTAGTGAAAGGAGATGAAGCCATTCCTTTATATTTTACAAAAGGAAAGACGTACTTAAACCAAAGAATGCAGATACACAAAATCCAGCTCACTACAGACCAATAACATGCCTACCAACTGTGTACAAATTACTTACATCTTGTATTGCAAACAAAATTTACCAGCATTGTGAAGAAGAACATATATTATCAGAGGAACAAAAGGGCTGTAAAAAGTATTCCCAAGGTTGTAAGGAACAGTTGGTTATAGATTCTTTGGTTATGAGACAAACACATGTGTCCAAAAGGAATATTCATACTGCATATATTGACTACAAAAAGGCGTATGACTCTGTGCCTCATTCATGGCTTTTACATGTATTGGAAATATATAAAATAGATCCAATATTAATACAGTTTTTGAAGAACGCTATGAACACATGGAGAACAACGTTAAATATAAAATTGCCAGAGAAAACTTTGTCAACTGGTGAACTAAAAATTTCACGTGGAATATTTCAAGGTGACTCATTAAGCCCACTCTGGTTCTGCATAGCGTTAAATCCATTATCAAACTTGCTAAATAAATCAAAATACGGATTCAAAATCAAAGAAAGTGGTAATACACTATTTGTACTGTCTCATTTAATGTACATGGATGATATCAAACTATATGCGATTACAGATGCACAACTCAATCATCTATTACAAATCACACATTCGTTTAGCCAAGATATTCAAATGGAATTTGGATTAGAAAAGTGTAAAATATTATGTGTCAATAAGGGAAAAGTTCAAGCTTCACATGGTGTTCAACTATCGGGTGAAATTGTTATTGAAGGAATGGAAGAAGGTGAGGTGTATAAATACCTTGGGTTCATTCAAGCTGAACAGATTCATCAAGCGGAAGCGAAGAACAAGCTTAAAGATACTTTTGTGAAGAGAGTGAAAGAAATACTGACATCAAATTTAAACGGGAAAAATAAAGTGAAAGCAATTAATACTTATGCAATACCAGTTTTAATGTATTCTTTCGGTATTTTAACCTGGACACAAACTGAGATGCAAGCAATTTATCGAAAAATAAGAACTCTTCTAACAGAATACCGACTTCATCACCCCAGAGCGGCGGTCGAACGGACGACATTGTCTAGGGTACGTGGTGGAAGAGGGATAACTGATTTAAATAACGCACGTATTAAGCAAATCAATTTGTTAAGGGAATACTTCTATAGTAAAAGTACTTCGCGATTACATACAGCTGTAGTGCAAGCGGATGTCAACCTCACACCATTAGATCTGCATAATGATGACATTTCGCAGAAAATCTCAAAATATGAATTGAAAAAGAAATTTGGAAAATTTAAGATACTACATGGGGGACATCACACAAATTGACGACGGGTAGGGCGGAGCGCTAAGTCACGTGCGAGAAGGGGGATAAATCCTTTTTTCGCAATTTGACCCTGTGAAGGGCGCAAAATTTATCACGCTCTAACTTTTTTTTCCTTTCGACTTTTGGGACAAAACCTTTGAATATATGTAGCAAAATATCATTTTTTTCTCATAGTGATTATCTGAAAATTTTTAGACACATCCGTAATTTCGTATATCATGTAAAGTCATTTAAGAAAAAATATAAAAGATTTAAATTTTCTATCTTAAATTGACAAAAAAATACTGTTTGATTTCGAATGATTTTTTTTAAAAATGCATAGACTATTAAAAAAAGAAATAAAACAAATTTCTTTTGAAAATGCACAAACGAAAATTTTCAGCATAGAGTAATATGCAATGTAGTTTTTCACGGCTCATCCGCACGTCAAAAGGGTTTTGTTAGAAAACCAAAACACCTTGCTATAATCTTGCTGTGAAATTTTTGTTCAGGCACTTTCTATCTAGAAAGTTAATTTTTTTCTTGTCTTTAGAGTCAATACATCTTTGAATGAGGTCTTGTGAAATCCGATTGAAAGTTATTTGCAAATAGAAGTTGACAAAACTTTAATTTTTTAAAATTTTTTTTATGTACAATACTTTCATCGTATAAACAAGGTTTCGGTGTGTCTAAAAATTTGAGATCTCACTTTTAAAAGGAATTTTATGTTTTTTCTACGTATTTTTCCAAGGTTTTTTCCAAATTAGAAAGAATAAAATAAGAGCGTGAAAGTGTTGCGCCGTTCAGCAGGGGTCATCTTTCGAATGAGGATCTATCCCCCCATCATTCCGCCACGTTGTTTCGTGACTTCAGGGGCGGGTAAATCACTATTCGTCAATTGCATCGTGATTATGAACACTGATGCATCTAATAAATGGTTACAAGTAGGCGATTTATTCGGAGAAACAGAGGGATTTTTTCATGGCCATACAGGATAAAGTATTGCTACACGAAATTACAAGAACACATCATTAAAGACAAGACAATTCTGGATGATAAATGTAGAAAGTGCCACTTAACCAATAGGAGACCATGATCATGTTATATCGGGATGTAAACTTCTAGCCCAGTCAGACTATTTGCAGACATAATCAAGTTGCCAACATAATTCACCAACATCTGGCCCAAAAGTGTTCGTTACTGGAGAACATCGTACCGGTACCATACTACAAGTACCAACCTGAAAAAGTATTAGAAAATTGTGATTGGAAACTTTATAATGATCGGGCTGTTATTACAGATAAGACGATACAACATAATAGGCCTGATATCATTTTAACGGATAAATCAAAAAGGCAAACATTTATTATTGATGTAGCAATTCCACTAAGTCAAAATATTGAAACAACGTGGGACAGAAAAGTTAGCCGCTACTTTGACTTAGGACAAGAAATAAAGAAAATGTGGAAACAAGATCAAGTCACTACAATACCAATTATTGTGTCAGCCACGGCAGTTATACCACACAACCTACACAATAGTTTACACCAACTGGACATTAACAAGAATTTATTCATCAAAATGCAGAAAGCGGTTATAATTTGTACATGCCATATAGTCCGAAAATTCCTCAATGACAATGTTTTATAAAACCATTTTATGTTGTATATTTTGTAAAGATTAAGATTAGTTTTTGATTTGAATGTTATGTTGAATACTGTATAGATTTTAGATAAGTTTTGAATATGAATGTTTTGTTATTATTATAGGCACATGTATTGCTTGACATAGTCCGCAATACATTGCATTTACTTGTACCGGTTTGTACCGAGATGTGGAAACATGTGAATAAAAAAAATAATAATAATAATGATGATAATAATAATAATAATAATAATAATAATAATAATAATAATAATAATAAAAATAATAATATTATGTACAGGAGCAAGTCAAGCGAGCTTATTGCAGCCAGTATCTGATAATAGTAATTTTGTACTTCGAAACAAGGACGGAGAGACAGGTTGTCAATGGTTTCCATGTGCGTCTTCGATATGATCGAATAATAAAATATTGCTCATGCAATGGTTAGAGCACAGGGAACTATTTAAAGTACAGCATGTCCTACTCATAACATTTTCCATCCTCATCATATTTAGCGTGAAAAACTGCAGTATAGGCATATCCCTGTCACGTGTTATCGAAACGTTGTCAACGCATTGATTGGTCAAACAGTTGATATAAACTCTCTTATCGGCCGGAACTCGACAGTAAAAATGGCGACATTTAATACATAGCAACACTGAATTTATATATTTTTTAGACGACAGATAAGTGAGATAACGGATGAACCACAAAGTAATTTACAAGATTATTAAGTTGAAATTCTAAGAAAGTATAACTCCTCCCCTTTAATTTATGGAAGTTATCGCGTTCGTGGTTGCAATGTTGGCAGAGGCTCCAGACAGAATCCACTTGTTGGTTGTTTCGCACGGACTCGTTGCCATGTTGTCTAGAGCAGTGTTGTTGTTCGCGCTGGTGTTGTTAGATAGCGAGGCCCAGATCGACGTCGACAAGAGCTTCGACTGGGGCATACCAGTAGATCTATGGCTGGACAGCCAGGTAAGACTTTTAGCTGCAGCAAACGAGCAGTCGATCACCGTCGGCGACATTGACGAAGCCTTCTCGACCAGATTGGGCAAGTTCGCCACCCTCCGCGGACGCTTCGTGGCGACGGAGGGGACCCTGAGGGATCTCACGACACTCCGCCGGCGAACCGGAGTAACCGCGGAGAAGACCGGCAAGGTCACCAAGCTAACCACGAGATTAGGCTGGGACGTTTTGATTCTGAAGTTCGCCCACTATTCGCTCAACATGTCGCCGTTTGCGGTTCGCGGAACTTTAGAGGGAAATATCAAATTGAACTCGGTTGAAATTACTTTAGCGTTTGAAGACGTTGATGGGGAATGTGTCACAACTTTGGACCACTTTAAAATTATCGAACTCGATGATTTTGAACTGAAAGTTAGTGGTTTAGGACCACTTAATTTCGCCGCGGCTTCGATTGGTCAGGATGTTGCCTTGAAGCACAAACCGATCATCATTGCTAACACTGAGCAAAAACTGAAGGCCTTTATGAGCAGAGGTTTGAGCGACTATCATTGCGAAGAACATGCGTCACTGCTTGGGGTACCTTTGAATTAATTACTACTACCCGAGCTAATAGCTTCGAGATCTCTGCATATAGATGGAGCCACGTGTATCTGCTAAAACTAAGCTTTACAAGAATACTCTGGCGCCAATGACAGAACCACGACGACAGCTTGATGAAAGCGTGTGAAAAATATGTTCCATACTGAATATTCTGCATGTACACGCACGAGAAATATGAAATTCTAAGTATATTTGCAGTCTGAACAGCATTTTTTACCGTCTCTTTTCAAAATCTTCACAATTAAATCTGCCAGTTTTACATACTTTGAACATGGGTAAAAAGCTGCATTGTTTTGTTTGGAATTGGTAGAATTTTTCCATACTAGGAAAACGCTTAAGTCCCGCCGCGTTGTTGGATGAGCGTAATTGGTGCATTGAGCTGCCATGTGTTATGCGAATTTTCTGTTGTTCTGTGAAAAAATTATTACTTGGTCGAAGATTTTTTTTAATTAAATTAAATTAAATTGCAAATTTACTTTATTTTTTATTTATTTTTATTAATCGTAATTTCAAAAAAAGAAAAAAATTCGTAAAATTTCAATTTTCATAAGAAATAATTATTCGATTGTGTTCAAATTTTACACGAATATATAAATTCATAAAATTAAGGTTCTGTGAAAAAATCATTACAATAGGATAAAGCATGTAGGTGTTATAAGTCAAAGAATTGTTTTAAAAAAGAAAAAAATGTAAAATTTCGATTTTCATGAGAAATAATTTTTTATTGCGCTCAAATTTCACAAGAATATCTTAATTCATAAAATTAAGGTTCTGTGAAAAAATCATTAAAATCGGATTAAGCATGTAGGTGTTATAAGTCGAAGAAATTTTAAAAAAATCGAAAAAAATCGTAAAATTGCGATTTTCATGAGAAATAATTTTTCGATTGCGCTCAAAAACGTGGCAGTTCTAAGTTCAGAGATTTCGAAGGCCTCCATAAAATTTCATAGCAATCGGAGTATCGGTTTAGCCGGAATCGTGTTAACAAACACACAATAATACAAACAGAAAAAAAAGAAAAACATTCCGGATTTTTTTCTCCAGTGTAGTGAAATGGAATCTTCGCTTCGCTCGCTACGCTCATCCAATTAAATTCTAATGGTAAGAAGGAATTTTGGAGTGATCCAAAAATGCAATTGTGTATAAAAACCATCAAAAACACTAATTTCCGGGATGTCCCGGATATTTGTTTGCCTGTAGTTAATTTAATTTGAACATGTAAAAAATGGGGGAAAATTTGAAAAATTGCAAAAAATTCTAATTTTTTAAAATAGAATCTAAATTTTGGATTTTTTTCAACTTTGATGTCAATTTGGAATCCAAAATCAGCATTTTATTCCTAAAAGATCAATAAAAAAAATCTAAAAAATCACGAATTTCATAATGTAAAGCTAGAAAGCAAAAATTTTGGGTCCTACCTCTTTTGCCCTATACAGGGTTAAGGATTTCCCTAATTTTAAAATCACTTGTTTTCCTTATGAGATTATTCGAGGGGTATTCATTTTAACAAAACATATAAATTAGACCTAATAATATTAAATTTTTGAATGGATTATGCAGCGCAATCCTTATCATGTAAGAATACTTTACTAACATCACGTATGGTGATAAAATGACTCAAATAATCTGTACTAATATTGTATTTTTAAATGTGTTATCATGCTGATGTTTGTATCTTACAACAATAAACAATGAACTATAAAATTAATGTTTTTTTGTCTTGAGTTCTCTGACCAAACACTCTGTGCCATCATCTCCTATCTAATCTTTCATTGGTCATCGTTAATATTATGTTATATTTCCTTGAAACATCAACAGGAAGTAGATGAAGATCACAGTTTTGTTTACAACTTGAAACTAATTTGCGGTTCGAACGGGAATGAACGTGATAACTTATAGTTGCTCCAAAGCAAGTAAGCAGATGCGCACCTCTCGGT
Source organism: Sweltsa coloradensis (assembly GCA_024449915.1). NCBI lineage: Eukaryota > Metazoa > Arthropoda > Insecta > Plecoptera > Chloroperlidae > Sweltsa > Sweltsa coloradensis. Next base: position 1,611 of record JAMZAV010011394.1, on the reverse strand, counting down.
GGGCCAATGAGCGATCAGTATTTTAAATCGGGGACCGTTGATTGGCTGTAATCGACCCTCCGGTGACGTCAACATCTCTTCCCTGCCGCATGTCCCAGTCTCCTTCTCACTAGTATTAGTTTGTTTTATGCAATATATTAATAAAATATTAATCAAAAGTTCTCTGGTTCGTTACCCGCCTCCTCCAATCCTTACTGAAAGTTTTCCCCAAGATTTTATTCGGTTGTTAATGCGTTTTTACCACATAATCTTAAGCATAATACTACAATAAAATGACTAAGGCGAAGGCGACTACCTGGAATGTGGGAGACCCGGTTAGCCCCGGTCGGATGATTTTTAATTCGAATTGTATTAAAATATAAATTGACCGTTTATAATTTGACGTTTTGTAACGGCGGATTTTACACGACTTTTTTTTAGTTTTTTGATCCTGAAATTGGCAAAAATTGTCATTTTGGGGATTTTTTTAAATTGGCTTTAACCTGTTTATTTTTGTACCAAATAGATACTAAAGCATCGTCCCGAACTAAAATGGCCCTTTACAACATCGTGTATTGAAACTGTGCACAAATATACACTAAACACGCAAAAATATGCATTACATTATCAAACACCGTCTTGGTTATCAGCATCTTTTCACCGAACCACTTGACCAAATTAAAAAAACAAAATACACCGGATTACAGAAAAAGTGTCAATAATGGCCAATATTTTTTTGGATCAAAATCCTCCAAGGTCACGGGGCATAAAGATCGTCCCCATGTTATTTGTTATGTGAGATTTTTGCCGATGGGCTAGCTAGAAAATTGCCAAGTTTGACAAAAAAATCTGGACATGGTGGACCCAAAAATTTGTCTGTTACTATCTAAATTCATAACTAGTTAACATGAATGAAATATATTTTTGAGTTCATCGGTTGAATACCCCTTTAAACACATAAAAAGCCCTTAGAGATTTATTTCACAATTCCTAGCTCCAAAATTAATACCCAAACTATATGAAGCGAGACACGCAGTTGCACCCTGGGAAGGTTCCTCGTAAGAAATTAAAAAATGCAAATTTAAATTTGGTATTGTGTACACCGTCATCGTTACCACAAACTGGAGCCTCTGTGGTCGGTCGAATAAGAACTGATATCGCTGGCTTCCCCACAACTTCTCACCATTCCACCATTAAGTCTCTGGTTTAACGTTTACTTAACAACATGTGTATTTCAAGTTTGTCAGACAATTTGTTAACGCCCAAATTAAAAGTATTGGTATTTTTACACAAAAATAACTATTCTTCTTCACTCGGCACTCGGCACATGATTACTAGCTTACAACCCATTGTTTTGTGCTACCCTCTTTCCTCTAACCGAGACCCGATACAATTAAGCCCGCCATATTAATGTCAGTCTATATTTACCAAACTGAAACTGAAATTAAATATATTTACTTATAATTAACGAGATAACTTCATTATAGATTCAGTTGATGTGAATTTCAGGGACTCCTCTTGCCCTATCTAGTCAAATATCCTGTCTGTCCATTTATCACTTTGAATAAGAATGCCCACATGATCTCTTGCTTTTAACGCGCAGATTGGAGATAAGGGATAGTATTTCTGTTC
>JAMZAV010011393.1:0-19040 GCA_024449915.1 Sweltsa coloradensis | reverse complement strand
GAATCGTATCGTGTCTCATTCTTCTCGCTGAGTTACGATTACAAACAACACAGATGCGTGCTTTGTTGGGTTGAAGGAAACTACTATCAACCCTAATGTCTTATCTCACGTTAATGCATTTGTGTTTGTGTGATGTGTAATTGTGTAGGCCCCTTGTGTAGGCCTATCTGACGAAGCAGCTCGCTCACAATAGGCATATTTATTCCATTGATTAGACGCAGGCGACTACAGTCATGTGCAAACTACTTACCTAGCAAAAACATTTGCTATAAACTTAATTACTAAAATATATTATAATAACTAATGGCGTTTTCCACTGGTCGCTCCGGTGCGCATTTTGGCGCACCGGATTGCCACTTATATTTTATATCAACAATGACAATTTGATAACAATCATGCACTCGCGGAGTGCATGCCAGTGGAAAACGCCATAAATACAAAATAAATTTATAACTAAAATAAAGTCCAATACAACTTCACCGTCTTCACGGTTTTCCATCTGGACTAAATACATGTCACCGAAACAAACATTATTGAAAAAATAACAAATTTGTATCGGTAGCCGTTCTTACGTGCTGCTATAAATAAATTTATTTCTTGGCTTATAATAGTTTATATTATCAGAATCATATATATACTCACTTGTTACGTTGAGTTTCTCTCCATTTTTCAAGAGGGTTGTCCTTGCCCTTGGGTACACAGCTCTTACGTCTTCTTGTAGACAAACACAAACGACTTTTCGATCTCTTGCGTCTAAAAGTTTCTCGCTTCCGAGGCGTCATTATAACCAAATAATGGCAAACATAAATAGTATTCGTCGCATCACATCACATCAAACCGCAATAATAACGTGGTACCGGTAAAACTATTGTAAATGAACAAACACACTTTGAAGGAAGCAGGTTTAAATGTATAGCGTAGGCCTGGAGACGGGAAACGAGGCTTTGCCGTAGGTGTAGTGTTCCACTACTCCCTTTGAATCATTGCGCGCCGCTCGCTTCAACTTCCCCTCTCGCGCCAGCGTGTCGGACGTAGGCTAGCTGCTACTGTTCGTCTCACAGGGGCACGAGGTAGACTAGCCCGCCAAACACTAAACGCGGTTCGTTCTGGGACGTTTAATTTTAGAGATAAAATTCTGGAAAAATTACACGTGTCACAAAATACGATTCTCTAGGTATCCCATATATTAAAATTTTTATATCTAGTCTACAAATAGTAGATATGCCTTGACTAAAAAAAAAAACAATATGTTGGGGACATCAATTGGTTCTTCATTGACATAATGCAAAAAGAATTAATTGATTATATTAAGAACTGTGGCTTTGACAGCGAACCAACGGAAGGTCTGCACGCCGGCGTCCTCTTAAGAATGTGCTCTTTTCACCCTTGCATAGCCTACTATGCTTGCAAACATCATGTCTACTAACGGTAGGCCTACTGATTTGTGATACTATATTCACTTATACGAGATTGACCTGTTTCAGCCAAATATTTTAATACAGACACGTCAATAGTTGTGATACGGGTACGACATGGGCCTCATCGTTTCGTGACAAGCAGCTTGCCACTTGTCAAAGAGATCAACAGGCAGCCAGCGAAGATACACACTCTGTACACTGGCGCCACCCTCAAGCAGTGTTTCAAGTTTGCCGTGGTAAGTTGCGTCACCATTGCAACGTGAAGTATTTTAATAACTACATGGTAGAAGTATGTATAGAAGTGTAGTGGTACATGTTAAAGTGTGTGTCAAGTATGTAGGCTAATGTGTAGGGCCTATGTAGCGTAGGTAAGGTAGAGCAATAGTTTAGTAATGGTTTACTCCTTTTTGGCAGGTTATGCAAAAAGAATATGAATTTCCGGCTATTTTGTTTTATTAGGTGAAATCACAAAAAGTCGTTTAATTGTGCGATTAGATTTGAGTTCTCATATGAAACATGGACATTTTTTTCAATTATTTTTTATTATTATTCTAGAATTTAGTTACATACCGAGATGGACATGGAGGCACCGTGGTCCCAAGGTCATTCTTTAATCACTGGCTAGGTCAAGAATTATACTATATTATCCTTGTTTACTTGATTACATCTTTGTTTGCAGAACTATCAGAGATCCAACATGGAGAAAGCGTGGTCCCAAGGCTCCGCGGAGGAAAAGAAAATAATGGAACAGGCGGCTTTGGATTGGAAACCTCACTGAGAATCACCGAGAAAAAGTCATTGAGATGTTATGTAACTTATGCCTGGAGCCAATAATAAATGCTTTTATTTTTTACACAAATTAGTAAAATTGTTTTGTTTTTACGTTGACATATCACGACCCGGACCATAACTTACTGAACCCAAGTGTTTTATATCATCTTCATGAACCAAAATTGATAACCCCATTATTATTGTATGGAATTCAATCCAGAAATTATAATATCCATCTCAACGGGGATTGATTTTTAAATTTTGGGATTGATTTAATAGCGGTGGTTTAATCTTCAATTTCATTAATCGGGAAACACTCCCGTTTGTACTACTGTGTAATTGATAATATGAATCATCAATCAAATAAAATAGAGAAATAAAACACCGCTATTTCGTTTGTTTTAATTTTAAACACAAAATAAACATGAATTAGCTCAATTTTTCCTAGATAATAAAAAATAAAGTTTTCTCATTTTTTGATATTATGATAAGTTGCATTGGTTATTTTTAATTGCATAAATGCAGTACAATCTGATCAGTATAATTTAAAAGTTTGTGTTCATACAGTAGAAATACTAATCCCCAGCTTTAATCCCAATTAATAATTTATTTTTGAATTTTGAATTAGCAGAAATTTAACATTATATGGTTTGCCTTATGGTAGTTACCCAAAGCTTGTGTACAAACTTCATCACTAGTAGGAACTTATAGAAATTTGAATTAACTTAGTTTGAATAAGCAAGGCTTACCTTACTGCAACTGTTGCCTTTAGTTATATAGAAGAGACACACTACGGAAAGTCAAAACATGTGGAAAGTAAAACTAATGTAAGGATTGTAAGGTATTTTGTAGAATGTGCATTATTTTATTGTTAAGAATTTCTCCAAAGATGAGAAATCCCTGTTTCTGTCTCTAAGAGACAAGAGAAGAAAGAATCTAAGAAAAGGAACGCATTCCTCCCCAAGACTGAATATAATATCATCAAAGGTATTGCTTATTACCTATTAGCTATTGGCTTTTCCCTATTCCCACCAGACGCCTTGTTTGCACTCAGTGGCATCAATCTCAGTTGCCATAAATGCGGGTGTATGAAAAGAATAATCCTTATTCCAATTAGTTTGCTTGGTATATAGATGAGGCCTAAATGGCTAGGTATTAGCAAAAACAGAATGATGACAGTTGAGTGTGCACATGGTGCTTGCCTTCGGGAAATATAAGTACTATATATTAAAAAAATATATATTCATATTTTTAAATAAAAATCATTGTTTTAATCTGCACACTCAAATTCATTAGGAGCTACAAACACAAGAGTTGAGTGTCTTCATTAATGTTATCCGTTAGAAACTAATAATATATATCACTACACTTTGTTCCAACATCATTTAGTTGTGTGAAGAGGTGTTTCCACCATTGATCTGGGCCATAACAGAATCAGAACCGTCCTGCCAAGCTCGGCACCTCATCTTCTTCCTCATTCTCTTGTCGCAACACAAGCTCTCTCCACTTCTCTCTGTCCTACCATCTCTCTCTCTCTTCAACCACTATCCACTCCTCTCCTCTCTCCTCCTGTACTTGCCTAATAGAAATATAAATTCACACACCTTTATTTAATTATTTATTTATTTAACTTCTATCCTATTCAGTTAAAAAAACGATTTACAAAGGAGGACAAGGTAGTAACTCTCAAAGACTTGCGACTAATTTCATAACGTTGGAGCTCAAATCTTAATATATTTTACCCATGAATTCTAACCATGCAGTCAATATTTTTCATTTCCTAAAAATTCTCTTTGCCTCATCTGAATCACTCATCAGGCACATATTTGTAAGCAAGTTATTTATTCACCATTTTGACTGGGACAAGGTCAAGCAAACGTTCAAGTATATGACACTTCTGGAGACAATATAAGAAAGTGAAGAATATTTATTGTATTTAAGACGCCACCATAAATATTATGCTGCCTCAGTGCATTCTACTGCAGAGCTGCCAGAGTTTGGAACTACAGCCTAACCGAGGATGTTTGAGCATAAGCTCATACCCTTGCAGTGTTCACGAGAGCTATCAACTCTGCTTCAGATATTTTTTGCTTCTACAACTCAACTTTTGTCCTTGAATAAGAATAAACATTTTATTTGCAATATTTTAGGTAGGTAGTACTTTGTGGGTGTGTCTGTATTATGATTCGATATAAACAAAGTACATACAATAATATATTTGAGCGAGCGTCTCCACTTGACTCTTATGGCTCGAATTCTTTTTTTTTTCTTTTTCTGTACTGCTTCGGTACAGTCGCACCGTTTCTCTGATCGACCTGAAATTTCGCACACATGTACATACAACCTATGCGGGTTGCTGTATAGTTTTTGAACAAAAATCCGATCGTTGGTTATAAAAAAAAAAAAAAAAATGTTCCGATCGTTATGAAATTTTGCAGGGTCAATAAGTACAACATTCTCTCCTATTTTCAAATTTTCAGCTAAATCGGTCAAGACCTTAAAGACTTATTGGTAATCATAATTCGAAAAATGATGTTCCGATCGTTATGAAATTTGTCAAGGAGGCAGTGAAGAAACAAAGATACACTTTAGAAGGCATTTCGATTACATTGTTGTCCCGTGGCGTCATTCAATTCAGCGATCAATAACATTGAAAGTTTTCGTCTTTTAAAGACTGTTATCTGATAAAATGGACATTATGGGAATGTCGTACTCGGGTCGTGTTGCACGTACCGGTGCTCGCTCAACAACGCGACGGGACTTTAGCGTTTTCCTAGTTAATGTAAATGTGTATTGTATTCATTGTGTTTATTATATTGCACTTGTGTTGCGCTTGCATATGCTCCGCTGCCAATAAAGATAACATGCATGGATAAACATTTTTTTAAAAATTCGATAACAATAAGAACTAATGATGGAATCTATTCAATAGATTTGTGTAGCCGAATGTTATGCACTTCCATGATTCTTGAATACAATATAGGTATCCAAGTAACATCTGTGTTTAGATGGCGCGGACGGATGTGACGTCATCTGAAACTCTGGGGTGATGTGAATGGTGGAGGTGCCGGGTCCCAAACAAAATGTCATTAAATAAGAATTTGATGAAGGAAGAAATCACACTATTAAAACATTCGTACCGTTTAAAAGATCAATTTATCGGATAGCTCAAATTATATCAACACTTCAATAATTTTCACCACCATGGACGACGACTTTTCAAAATTTCCATGGGTGCCCGAATATATTTTCCTACACATTTAGCGTTTCCATAATAATCATCATCATTGTCCATCTTCTGGCTGGGTCAGCTTGGGTTAGGCAACCAAATTGAAATGATCTATTCGTATTTGTATTCTTGTTCATCATCACTTGGTTCGTTTATTGAATGAAATGTATTCAGGGTGCGTGTAGCAGGCAAAAGCAAAAACATTAGGGTACTTTTGCTACACCTTTAGGTTAAAAAAAGCCCGTATGTGTGTTTTGTGTATTAACGCCAATGGTTAGGCCTACATCGACTTTAAAATGTAATCATCGAGGTATCTAAAACTAAATCTCTCGCGTTTCTTCATTCATTATTTCTTTATGAAACCTGTAGGCCTACCGTACTAACACGCATTTGTTCACTTTTTACAATAACAGTCTAACCTAATCTACAGTGTTCCTTTAAACAGGATGTTGACAGTGTTGTTTTACAAGAATGCTTGTGTATTGTTAATTGTTATAGGACCACTATAAAATAATACAATACCTAATTTATTGGAAAACTATAAACAATTAACATTACAGTACTTAAACAATATATTTAATTAATTTACGAAATACTCCGATATATTTTGTATAATACAAATTCTTTCTTTTCTATTTGATTTAAATTTGTTACCAAAATTATTTTATTATTATACATTGTTGTAATATTACTATTTCAAACTTAACTGCATAGGATAGACGTTAAATAAATAAAAAAAAATGCCATTCTAGCCAATGTTCACCACGAAAGTACAACTGAAGAGTCGTATTTTTTTTTTCTGCGATGATCGAGCTCATGACTATTTTTGCCAAAACCATATCATCATTGTGTTATTGCGAAAGCGTGAATGAATTACTCTTATTTTTATTTTATTTATTTATTTATTTTTATTTATTTATTTATTTATTTAACGTCTATCCTATTCAGTTATATTTGGAATAGTACAACAACAATGCAAACAAAACAATTTTGGTAACAAATAAAAGGATATTACATTTTTTTATTGGTTTATTTGGAAAAAGGACGCGTCAACCGTTGGGTCATAATGCACCACTCTAACCTAGAGGGGGGGGAGAGGAGGAGGGGACCCATGCTGGTCAGAACCAGCCACGGGTAAGGAGAGGAAAGGGGGTTCTCACGTCGCGGTCGTCATTGTCTTCGTCATCGTTCGTGTTGTCATTGTCGTCATCGTCGTCGAGGAGTCGTCAAGGGAAGGGGGCAAGGTCCCCGACCACGATTGCCAGAGCTCGCCTCTATTTTCGAGGAGAAAAATACTACCCTTCATACTAGCTGATGTTTGCGAGGTGGACTTTTTCTCTTGAATCGCCTTTTACGGTTAGCAGAGCCATGCTTTTGGGCCTATTCTACCCGGGGCCCATTAAATGCAATTAATAATTAATCAAATATAAAAAAGTGGTGGAAGAAAGAAAGAAAGAAAGAAAAAAAAGAAAAGAAAAAGAAAAAGAAAGGAAAAAAGAAAATAAAATAAAAGGAAAAAAGAAAAAGAAGAAGAAAATAATTAAAAAAGAAAAACGAAAAGAAAAAACTGATTTCTTTGACGATCCCACTCAAACGAATAATATGAGGTTTGCCAAAAATCAGGAAACAGCAAATCAGGGAGTAATCAAACTTTCGCGGAAGAAACCACCGAACGCGAATCTTCATTAGGAAAAACGCCATAGGGGCATTCGTATCTTTGGCTGAAATGTGTTTTAAAAGTCATAAAACTACAGTCAAAAACGTTATTTCAAATAAACGTGAACAGAGATTTATACTTGCCGCGTAAAAAAGTACGTACAGTAAAGAATGTTTGTCAATCAATCCAGCAGGCAGTGGAATACATTGTTCAGAACACGGCCTTCTATATACCTTTCCAATGTCTTTGTCTTTGTAAAAGGACGCGCTTAATCATTGTTTGAAACAAAACAAACTTGATTTGAGTGAATCGACGCGACACGTGGGGAAAACATTTAATTACTAACAAATCTTCATATTGGGCGACTTATTTTCCAAATAACAGCACTTATAGAAGAAGGAAAACGTTTTTGTAAGGACAAATTGGAGGATTTGACGAAGTTTGGACGATCAGAAAGGTTAGTTTGACTAGGCCTAGCGTCTTTGGTGGAGGTGCCGGGTTCAAGCTAGAAGTTTCAAATCAGGCGAACTCGGTTGACAAAATGGATTGACATAATATTGAGACACATTTATAGGCTTTTGGTAGGGCCTCGTCGATATAGAGGGGTTGTTAGGTACATTTAGGTACCCTAGGCCCCAGGTATGACAGTCAATGCGATCTCTATAGGCTCTACCTTCGCTGCAAAGTAGATTTGTGGCCAAGTCGTCTCAAAATGCTCTAACACCATCGGCGTTGTTCTATTGGGCTAGACGCTTCTTTTGACCCGATGTTTATGCTTGGCACGCGGATACCCACTTTGTAAATATACCCCCCCACCCACCCACAAATCCCTCGTACATGGACGGATAGATTTGTGCGACTTTTCACAATCCACATGAATCTGAGCCGAAAATGTAGGCCAAGTGAATAAATAGTGGCCCTATAGGCTATGATGCCTCAAAACGTTGCAGCTTTTTTGGAAAGTGGAAGGAAACAATCTGTAAATGTAATCCCCCCTATAATATATAGCTCTACGCTAGTAGGCTTAGACCTGTTGCAATCAATCATATATAATCGTAAATGTAAGCCTACCAATTGGCCTACCTATACACGCCTTTCACTTTAATTTTTGCAGACAAAAGAGTAGACTTCCTAGAGCATACCCCTACCTACTGCAAGCCTACTCAATTTTATTGATCAGGGTAATTTAGCCCTAGAATAAAAGAAAAACTTTAGTTTAGATGCCGATACACTGTTAAAACGGGATGTAAATTACAGCACAAAACATTAGTAAAGTGCTGTTTAAATACATCACTCGTGCAGTAGTTCGCGAAACGCAGCACAAATGCTGTAAAATTTTAAATCAACAATCACGTTCAAGAACATATACTCCTACTTGCTGTTAATCTAACAGCAATCAATAAGACGTAAAAAAACATCAATTAACCGCATAAAACATTGGCCATCCTGTAAATTAACAGCATGCAGTGTGTGCTTATCTACATGACGTACTGTTTTATTTACATCTCTAGTACACCGAAATAACAGCTGCACTGGTCATGTAAATATACTCCTAAAAACAGCTTCAAACATTGACCGTGCTGTAAACTTACAGCATGCCGTGTGATGCATAACTACATTACGTACTGTATATTTGCATGTCTAGTGAAGTGAAATAACAGTTGCACCACTCCAAACTTGGCTGACGAAACTCGCTCTAATTCTCACAGGTCCTGTTGGTGTATATGGTTTAATGACATGCTTTGTAATTCTTTCTCCAGGTGGTCCAGGTTCGAGCCTCGGTTGGCGCGGTTTTTTCTACTTACGAAATTAATATGCAATGTTTACCTTCCTCTGGTCTGTCTTATGGTGTATGTCTACCTTACGGATTCACTCTGCATCACTATCTAATTAATCAAATATAATTAATAACAATTTCTATTTTGCCAGCTGTGAATTCACATCACTTGAAATGATGTTAATTTACAGAATGGTCCTGTATGAAAACTGTACTAAAAGATGCAAATTTACATCACTTCCTATGATGTTAATTAACAGTAAAGTCCTGTTCGCAAACTGCACAATAAGAAGTGTACTTACAGCACTTGCTATGATGTTAATTTATAGTTATGACCTGTGAGTGAACTGTAACAAACAGTGATTATACATCACTAATTTTGATGTCAATTTACGGTGCTTTAATGTTATTATACGTTCTTTCGCGCTGTACATTTACATCATAAACAATGATGTAAATTTGCAGCACAAAGTGCTGGCAGCACATTTCCAGCACACTGTGCCGTAAATTTACACCATTGTATATGATGTAAATATACATTGCAATGGAACGTTTAGTTACATCAAAGCAAGTGTTGTAAATTCACAGCTTAGTACAGTCTGCTCACAGTACTTTATTGTAAATTAACATAATAGGAAAGTGATGTAAATTACTGCCTTTAGTACAGCCTGCTCACAGGACTTGACTGTAAATTAACATTATAACAAGTGATGAAAATTTACAGTATTTCAATGTAACTTAACGTTCCATCGCAATGTATATTTACATCATATACAATGATGTTAATCTACGGCACAATGTGCTGGAAATGTGCTGCCAGCACATTGTGCTGTAAATTTACATTATCTTTTGGACAGTGTAGAATTAATTTTTCAGCTTACATCTTAAACTAGATTTGTGCCTGATTCTTAGGCCACGAAGACCTAGCCTACCTATTAGGCCTACAAATGTATTAAGTAATTTTGTGGTAGGCCTAGCCTTAGTATATAATTTTCATTCGTCCATTAGGCCTAATATTTACAGGAACCTGCACTTGCATAGGCTGGCCTATCTAGACGTTGTATTTCATTGTTTTCTTATATTAAAATTAAGTTAAATTCCAAATGTATTGAAAATGAAGCATGGGTACGTGAGTAGGCCTACACTAAAGAGGGAGCGAAGCTACTTTATCAACAATTAATCTTCGACGAAGAAATTTATACAAAAATAAAACAATTCCCCGCGCAACGATGTTTTTGGTGGAGGCGCCGGGTTTATACAATTCAAAATGTTTCTCGCTAGTGTTCTTGCATTCATTATAATGGTGATGGTGCCGAGCACGTGGACTTTCTAACTCCTGCGTGGCCAGCCACCCGCCCTCTGCTCCCCAGGGTCACCAGAAACATTCTGTGTCATCCTAGGTGTATAGGGCACTCCAAACAAAAACACGTATGTCAATCGGAGGTCGTGTTCGGTTTTATCGTGAGACGTGACACACAGGCCCTACGGACATAAGAGTTAGGTATATGTAGCCTATATATGGGGGGGGGGGGCGCGCTTTGCTCCCAATATGAAATAAATAAATAAATTCGTATTTAGAGTCTAGGGCTTAGGCCTACCCTCTCAGTCACAGAACCGATTTTCAGTCGGGGACATTAAATTTTTAATTAAAAAATAAATTAAAACAACCCTGTAGGCGCCGACACCATCGACGAGCGAACAATGACCAACTAGAGTCCGGCATATTTAAGTTGGAAACACCGATCAATCAAGCTGGACACGATTCCAGCCGCGGACAGCACCAGAATGAACAAGGCTGATTCGGAACAACCCTAGAATTTTTTAAGTGTTTCGTTGCTAGGACGGCTCCAAAGTCACCGTTTACAAATTCCTAAGCCAAGAACTGTTGAATGTTATTCTGTGTTCTCAGGCAACATCTTTAGTTGCAGACACACCTACCAGACTTAAGTTTTAGTATAACCAGCTATTGAAATTACAATAACGTATAGTATTAATTTGTATTGTATTAACAATACGACGATTTTAAATACCGTATGTTACACATAACTGTTACATTGAATGACAATGCAGAATGTGAGTGTTTTCCGCTTCCTCCAAAATTAGGTTAGTGGTCTGTGCTACTGCTTCCCTGCATCTCACAAGTCAGCCGATCACTGATCCGGGTGGGTGATGATCTGAGATCAGGTATTCGTAAACGGGTAAATTGTCCCGATTAAGTTGGAATAAGACCACCAGGTTGGGATCTGAACTGACCAGATCAGCTTTGCGTAATAACCCCAGACGAGATGTTCATAGTACAACAAATAATGGTAGGCCTATACATGTTTCACGTGTCACGAAGTCTGCCCACCTCGACAACGTACTGAGTGTACTGAGCGCACCGCGGCTTGGCTGCGGCGCCATAACGGGCAGCATAGATTGGGGTTTGAGGGGGAAGCGAATGAGGAGCTCCAAAAGGGTATTGGCAGCGCTTTATTCAGGCCAACTGACTTCTCGGGGCTGCCTCTTCAAAACTTAATATCGTACCCGGCACCTCCACCAATTTCGTTAAAAAAATTAATTCAACGATTCTTACTGGATGATCGTAGCGAACGTACAGATTAACTTTCTTCAATAATTGACTGTCCTAAAGTCCTGTTCCACCAAATTATTTATAGGGTAGGCCTACCTACTATTTTATTTATCTGACAAGTGGTGTAGAATTTCCAACAATTTTATCTGGTCAGTTATCTGTGGAATATTTCTGGTTCAGCTTACTAATCTTAATACAACATTAATTTGATTTCATCGTGATGGAACTGGCCATGGGAAAAAATTCTCGTGTGTTATTTCTTGTCGGTATGCTTGTACACTCTCTATACCAGACAAACGGCTATACTCGGATCTTGATTCAAGTTTTAGGGACCTTCTAAATATTGGAGCTTTGAAATACCACGTGTTTCGATCAAATTGATTGAATAAGGAACATTTTTCATGAAAATCGTAGACCTACTTCCATTTTCTGTAAAAAAAAATGTTAGCTCTTTTTTGTTAACTCTCTACCGGATTAACAACTGCAATATTGAGATTTAAAATTTCCAGGGGACATTCGAAACTTGATGAGCTTTGATATGAATGCTATAGCCTATGCCATGAATGTGGGAAGCCTACAAGAAAAACAATCTCATCAAGATCAAACCATTGCAATTTTTTTCGAATTAAGGATTTTTTTTGAGACGCTCATCCATCAACGTGACTACAAGAAACGTTAGCGAAGCGTCCAAAATTGAATTTTGATCATGTTGGTGATTATTTCCCCGAGACCGCGGCATATTAGTTATGTCATTGTCATTAAATGGAACTTCAGGTACGTTTAAAGTTTCCTCACCTACAGTGTTGGCTCGTGCGTTAAGCGTAAGCGCGCGACTCTGATTCGGGAGGTCCCGTAATCAAATCTCGTCGATACCTGCAATCCTGACTGAAGGTGTTTTCCGAGGTTTTACTCAGTCGTTAATGCGAATGTAAAGGATTGAGTCCTCTTAAATAGCCCTCGGACATCGTTTCACTGTTGACCTCCAATATACCTAGTTAGACATCTGAAGAGGGGCATACATTGCACCCTGTGCAGGTTTCCTAAGAAGAAACAATGTTTTGAAGTCTCCTTCTCTGGTTTCAGCTGTGAGCTCGCGGGTGTTACACCTGCAATGTCTCAACCCCGGTTCTCGTGGCCTCCGCCGTCGACCTTGGGCAGCACTGACTCTCTCCAGACGTCCGAGTCGCCGGTGACCTCGACCCCACCGCCCCCTGCGCCCATCTCCCGGCAGTTCAGCAGCTCTTGCGGGGACCTCACCGCCGACCTCGGCCCCCGGGGGCGAGGGCCCCCCACAACCGAGCCTCCGGGATCCCCCCGGGGCAAAAAAATCCGGGTCCGCACCGGAAATTCGGAGGGGGAATCTCAGAAAATGAACCTTTTTATAAAGATTTGGACTAAAACGATGCCGAAAAACCCAAAAGAAAATCGACAAAATCGTCATGGATGCCGTGAAAATGGGAATATATAAAAAAACGCAAAGAATCTTTTGTTTTGGATAAGGGGCGCCGCCACTGTTCAGGGTTGTTAAAACATTTCTGGTGAGATTGAAAAGGTAAAATTCAAACGCAGGGGGGACCCCAAAATAACCCCTCTTCAGGGGGAAACAGCAGCGTAGACGTTTTGCGGTGATTTTTCCCAAAAGGGCAGATTTAAAAGGGACGAAAAAAACATTGCCCAAAACTGCTGATCCACTTCAGGGTGGAAAAACCGCTCAAGCCACAAGGAACCAGAATGTCAGAATAACAGAGCAAACTTTTTTTTTGCTTAAATGATGCTGATAGCTCGGTGAAAAATTTTTCATCACATTGCGATTGGAAAATTAAAATGACCAGGGGGTTGACATATCCGACAGTGAGGTGGGGGGTTTCTAACGATTTGATTGAACACCAAAGATGAGCATTCCGAGCTAGACTTGGGGCGAATCGGCTGCTAGAACCGGGGGAGTGAAAAGGGGTTTAAACCGCCTAAAAAAAACCCGGTCCATTTTGAGATTGACTCATGTGCAGCTTCTGAAAAAAAGCCGGAAAATTGGGACGGGCCAAACCCCTCGGGAAAATGGAAACTTTTTGGATAGACTCGGGGCAGGGGGTCAAAAAAACCCCAGGGCCAGTAAACCGGTGGGGCCTAACCCCAAAAATCAGAAATGGTGGGACATATCCCCCAAACACCTCGAGATTTCGCCCTCCCGAGGGGAAATAAAAGGCGAACTTTCAAGGGGAAGGTTTTGGGGAAAAATAAATTGCCCCCAAGCTGGGGAAACCGTGGCCGAAACGTGAGACGGGGCGGCAAAATGTTGATTGTGGCTCAGCCGACGGGGATGGGTGGCGCAAAGGCGCTACCTCATTTTACTCCCCGCTCAAAATCATCGGGAAAGATTTACCATGAAGGTGTATCTCTTGATCCCATCGGAAAAAAGCCCCCCCTCCCAAAAACCGACGAATGGTTTTTTTCCCGGGAAAAATTTCCCCCCGAATGCGCTCTGTGGGCCCCGTGAAGTTCCCCTCCCCCCAAACCCGCCGAGCTCCACTACCGGCAAGGCGCACAGACGGAGGCTGGTCGTAGCTTGCGCGCAATTTACCTTTAGCTGTGAAGCCTGCGCCCCTGATTACCCTCGCAGAAACACCCCAAAACAACACGTGGTCGGGAAAACATCGGAGCAAAGGGCGCCTCCCTGATGGAAAACCCCCTGCTTTGGAAAATATAGTAGAGTAGAGTAAGTAAAAGGGGCAAAAGACGGGGTGGTCGTCACTCGCGGCAACTGACCCCGAGCTTTAAACCTGCCCGTGTCCCACCTTTCCCGAAAAAAAAAAAAAAAAAGCAGAGCAAACCCTGGTCGGGGGGAAAAACGGGCAAGGGCGCCTCCCTGAGGAAACACGCTGGTAAGTATTTGTAGAGTAAAAGTAGAGTGGGGCGGCACAGACGGAGGCTGGTCGTCAAACTCGCGGGGCAACTGACCTGAGCTGTTTAAGCCCGCGCCGTGATTACACCTTGCCAAAACACGCCCGAGCCCAAAACGTGGTCGGGGGAAACATCGGGGGGGAAGGTTTGCCTTTCCCCGATTTTGGGAAAAACCTGCCCGGTAAGTATAGTAAAAAAAGTAGAGTAGAGTAGAGCGCACAGACGGAGGCTGGTCGTCAGCTCCGGGGCCCCCAAAATGACCTAGCTGTGAAGCCTGCCCCCGGGGTTTTACACCTGCAGAAAAACGCATAGCAACACGTGGTCGGGAGGGAAAAATCGGAGCCAAAAGGTTTTTTTCCCTGATGGAACCACCTGCTGGTAAGTATAGTAGAGTAGAGTAGAGTAGAGCGCACAGACGGAGGCTGGTCGTCAGCTCGCGCGCAACTGACCTGAGCTGTGAAAACCGGGGCCGTGATTACACCTCGCAGAAACACGAGAGCAACACCCTGGTTTGGGAGGGGAAAAAATCGGAGCCGGTTTTGCCTCCCTGATGGAACCACCTGCTGGTAAGTATAGTAGAGTAGAGTAGAGTAGAGCGCACAGACGGAGGCTGGTCGTCAATCGCGCGCAAATGACCCGAGCTGTGAAGCCTTGGGGCCCGTGATCTCCCCCCTCGCGGGAAAAACGCCCCAAACAACGTTTTTTGGGAGGAAACATCGGAGCAAGGTCGCCTCCCTGATTTGGGAACCCCCCGCCCGGGAAAAAAAAAGTGGGAGAAATAGAAGTAGAGCGCAAGACGGAGGGGGGTCGTCAGCTCGCGCGCCAAAAGGGGCCTGAAACTGTGAAGCCTGCGCCGTTATCTACACCTCGCAGAAACACGCAAAACAACCGTGGGCGGGGGGAAAATCGGAGGGAAGGGGCGCCTCCCATGGAACCCAAAACCCGCTGGTAAATATGTAGGGGTAGAGTAGAGTAGGTAGAGCGCCCCAGACGGAGGCTGGTCGTCCGCTCGCGCGCAAAATGACCTGGGTGTGAAGCCTGCGGCCGTGTTCTACACCTCGCCCGAAAAAACGCAAGGGGCAACACGTGGTCGGGGAGGAAACACGGACAAGGGGCGCCTCCCCGATGGGAAACCCCCTCTGGGGGTATAGTTAGAGTAGAGTAGAGTAGAGCGCACAGACGGAGGCTGGTCGTCAGCTCGCGCGCAACTGACCTGAGCTGGGAAGCCTGCGCGTATCTACAAACCCCCGCAGAAACACGCAGAGCAACACGGGGGTCGGGAGGAAAACGGAGCAAAAGGGCGCCTCCCTGATTTGGGAACCCCCTGCTGGTAATTTTTAGGAGAGTAGAAGTAGAGTAGGGTAGGGCGCACAGACGGAGGCTTGTCGTCAGCTCGCGCGCCAAAATGGGCCTGAGCTGTTTAAGCCTGCGCCTTATCACACCTCGCAGAAACAAAGCAGCAACACGTGGTCGGGAGGAGAATCGGAGCAAGGGGCGCCTCCCTGAGGAACCACCCGTTTGGGAAGTATAGTAGAGTTTGGGGTAGAGTGAGCGCACAGGCGGGGGTGGTCGGGGCAGCTCGCGCCCCCAACCCCGACCTGAGCTGTGCAAACCTGCGCCGTGATTACACCTCGCCGAAACAGCGGGGCAACCCGTGGTCGGGGGGAAAAAATCGGGGCAAGGTCGCCTCCCCTATGGAACCACCTGCTGGTAAGTATAGTAGAGTAGAGTAGAGTAGAGCGCAACCCAAAGGAGGGCTTTTTCGTCACTCGCGCGCAACTGACCTCAGCTGTGAAACCTGCGCCGTGACTACAAAATCGCAGAAACAAAAGCAGACAACACGTGGTCGGGGAAACATCGGGGCAAAAGGGCGCCTCCCTGATGGCACCACCTGCTGGTAAAATAGTTAGTAGAAATAGGTTTTGAGCGCACAGACGGGGGGCTGGTCGTCAGCTCGCCGCAACTGACCTGAGCTGTGAAACCTGCCCGTGATTACCCCCTCGCGAAAAACGCAAGCCAAAACGTTTGGTTTGGGAGGGGAAAAATCGGAGCAAGGTCGCCTCCCCCGGGGGAAACCCCCTTCTGGTAAGAAAAGTAAAGTAGAGGAGAAACGCACAGCGGAGGCGGGTCGTAAACTCGCGCGCAAATGCCCCGAGCTGTGAAGCCTTTCGCCCTGATCTACACCTCCAAAAAACCGCCCGAGCCCCCACTTTGGGCGGGAGGAAACATCGGAGCAAGGTCGCCTCCCTGATGGAACCACCTGCTGGTAAGTATAGTAGAGTAGAGTAGAGTAGAGCGCACAGACGGAGGCTGGTCGTCAGCTCGCGCGCAACTGACCTAAACTGGGGAAGCCTGCGCCGTGATCTTAAAACCCCCCCCAAAACACGCAAAACAACACGTGGTCGGGAGGAAAAAATCGGGCAAGGGGTTCCTCCCCGATTTGGGAAACCCCCTTCTTTGGGAAGGATAGTAGAGTAGAGTAGAGTAGAAATAGGGGGGGGGGGGGGCAAAAAAACGGAAAAGGGGGGCTTTGGTCGTAAACTCGCGCGCCAACGACCCAGCTGTGAAGCCCCGCGCCGTGACTCCACCTCCGAAACACCCAGAGCAAAAACGTGGTCGGGAGGAAAAATCGGAGCAAAGGGCGGCCCCCCCTGTGGGAAAACCCCCTGCTGGGAAATATGTAAGTAGGTGAGTAGAGCGCACAGACGGAGGCTTTGGGCGTTAGCTCGCGCGCAAAATGACCTGACCCGTGAAGCCTGCGCCGTTTATTACACCCGCCAAAAAACGCAGAGCAACAGGGGCCCGGGAAAAACATCGGAGCAAGGGCGCCTCCCTGATGGAAACCCCTGCTTTGGGAAATCTAGTTGGGGTAAGAAGTAGAGTAGAAACGCACAGACGGAGGGTGGTCGTAGCTCGCGCGCAACAGACCTGACTGTGAAGCCTGCGCCGTTTATCTACCCCCTCGCAGAAACCACCCCCAGGGGCAACACGTGGGGCGGGAGGGGGAAAAACGGAGCAAGGGCGCCTCCCTGATGGGGAAACCCCCTGCGGTAAGTAGAGTGAGTTAAATAGGTAGAGCGCCGACGGAAAGGGTGGTCGCCCGCTCGCGCGCAACTGACCTGAGCTGGTTGGGGAAAAAAAACCGGGGCGTGAAACCCACACCTCCAGAAACACGCAGAGGGAACACGGGGGTCGGGAGGAAACATCGGAGCAAGGTCGCCTCCCTGATGGAACCACCTGCTGGTAAGTATAGTAGAGTAGAGTAGAGTAGAGCGCACAGACGGAGGCTGGTCGTCAGCTCGCGCGCAACTGACCTGAGCTGTGAAGCCTGCGCCGTGATTACAACCCGCAAAAAAACACGCAGAGCAACACGTGGTCGGGAGGAAACATCGGAGCAAGGTCGCCTCCCTGATGGGAACCCCCTGCTTTGGGAAAATATAGTAGGTAGAGTAAGTAGAGTAGAGGCACAAACGGAGGGGTGGGCGTCATCTTTGCGCGCAAAAGGGCCTAGCTGTGAAGGGCCCGCGGGCCCTGATCTAACCTCGCAAAACACGCAGAACAACACGTGGTCGGGGGGAAAAATCGGGGAAGGGGCGCCTCCCCGATGGGACCACCCGCTGGAATTTTAGAGAGTGAGTAGAGTAAAAGCGCCCAGAAAGGAGGCTGGTCGTCCGCTCGCGCCCCAACTGACCGAGCTGTGAAGCCCGCGCCGTGACTACACCCGCAAAAAAAACACGCAGAGCAACACGTGGTCGGGAGGAAACATCGGAGCAAGGTCGCCTCCCTGATGGAACCACCTGCTGGTAAGTATAGTAGAGTAGAGTAGAGTAGAGCGCACAGACGGAGGCTGGTCGTCAGCTCGCGCGCAACTGACCTGAGCTGTGAAGCCTGCGCCGTGATCTACACCTCGCAGAAACAAAGCAAAAGCCAAAACGTGGTCGGGAGGAAAAATTTGGAGGGAAGGGGCGCCCCCCGATGGAAACCCCCCTGCTGGTTGTAATAAGAGTTGAGTAAGTAAAGCGCACAGACGGAGGTGGTCGTCAATCGCGCGAACTGAAACCCGAGCTGTGAAGGGCCCCGGGGCCTTTATCTCCCCCCGCAGAAAAAACGCCGAGCAACACGTGGTTTGGGAAGGGAAAAATCGGAGCAAAGGGCGCCCCCCTGATGGAACCAAACCCAAAGGGGGGTATAGTGAGTAGAGTAGAGTAGGGGCGCCCCAGACGGAGGCTGGTCGTCCGGGTCGCGCGCAAATGACCTAGCGTGAAGCCCCGCGCCCTGATCTACACCTCGCCCGAAAAACCCCAGAGCAACACGGGGGTTGGGGGGAGGAAAAAAAATCGGAAACAAAAGGTTTGTCCCTGATGGAACCCCCGCTGGTAAATAAGTAGAGTAGAGGGAGGGGTAAGCGCACAGCGAGGGTGGGCGTCCCGCTCGGCGCAAAATGACCCGAGCTGTGAAGCCTGCGCCGTGATCTTAAACCCCGCAAAAAAACACGCAGAGGGAACACGTGGTGGGAGGAAAAAAATCGGGGCAAAAGGGCGCCTCCCTGACGGAAACCCCCCTGCTGGTAAATCTACCCAGCTGTTGCCCCCCCGAAGCCCGTTATGCCACATTCAGGGGGCATTTCCCTTTCGAAAGGGTTTCTGATACCATTGCAACTATAGTGAAAAAAGGGATTTTTTTTTCAGATTTCGCAAATTTTCGGGTCCCTTACTTTT